>JAUEPR010000348.1:0-5000 GCA_030435655.1 Armillaria novae-zelandiae | reverse complement strand
GAGCAGCGCTGGGTCATTATATCGTGTATCAATCTTTGCACTATTCTGGAGGAAACCATCAACCATATAGGCCCACGGTTTTCTTTCATCTTCATCTTTCATCCATCCTTGTAGCCATTTCAGTGCCATGGCATCTTTTCTAGCTCTTGGGTCTGGTACATCCAGACCGCCATCTTTAATCTCATTTGTTATTTCATCCCATCTCATGAAAGGACGTCTGCCATTCCAAATAAACTTGGTCTCTATCTGTATCAGTTTCTTTACTACCCAATTTGGCATTGTATTCACCATGCCCAGGTAGTGGGTTCTGGAGAGTATCAATGCTTTCATTATTAGCACTCGGCCCTTTAATGAAGGGTGGAGGGCTTCCCACTTTTCTGCCACTTCCTTGCATTTCTTTATTATTTCATTCCATTGTCTGTCTTGAGATACCATGTTGCCTACATAGCAACCCAATGTTCTCATTTCTTCTCCATCCTCTTTTATTCGTGACACATCCATGGTGTATGTGTCATTATCATTTAGCTTACCTGTTTGTTTCACCTTCAACCTATATTCTGGTGTTCCTACAGGTAGATATTCTGTCTTTCCTTTGTTGAATTGGGCTGTCGACGCTAAACAGAATCTTTGAATGATTCCTTCCAGTTCGTCCATGCTATCTGTTTCATTCATATATACTAGTGTGTCATCTGCAAAGAGGTTCACCTTCAGGGACTCTGTTATTCCTGTAATAGGTATTCCTTTTATGTTTGAATTTCGTATGAGATTTGCCAGAGGCTCAATTGCAAGGTTATATAGTAGGCATGACATCGGGCACCCTTGTCGGACTCCACGGCCTACTTTAAAGGCCTTTGGGAGGACACCGTTTACCATTATCTTTGTTTCTGCCTTCTTATATAGGGATTTTATAGTATGTATAAATTCTTTGGGAAATTTGTAGGCTTCCAGTATTTCCCACAAGTAATCATGGGCTATCCTATCATATGCCTTCTCCTGATCTAAGGCTATTATCATTCCATTGATCTTTTTAAGCTCACAGTATTCTGGCATTAGCTCACTTGTCTTAGTGTGGTCTAATATGCTTCGTCCTGGTACAAAACCTGCCTGATCTTTATTGAGTAGTGTCGTACACCACTTTCCTAACCTTGTCGCTATCACTTTAGTGTGAATTTTGTAATCTGTATTTGTCATTGTTATAGGTCTGTAATTTTCTATTTGGCGTCGATCCCCTTTCTTGTATAGCAGGTACATCAGACCCTCTGTTCTGCATGCATCTAGTATACCATGGTTCTCTATGTCATTTATCGTTCTGGTTAATAATCGTGCTATTTTTATCTTTGATGTTCGTTTCATCCAATGCTTCCAAAATTTATATGTTATTCCATCTGGGCCTGGTGCCGTGTTTGGGTCAGCCTCCTTCAGCGCTCTTTCAACTTCTGCTATTCTTGTTGATTTCTTTGCTTGTTTATGTTCTTTTGTTGTTAGTGTTGTCTCAATTGAAGCCTTCATTTGTTTCACTGCCTCAGTCCTTGTAGGGTCCATTTCTGGTGTCTTTTGCATTCTTTCATGATGCTTTGTGGCAATCTGTATCATTCTTTTTGTCTCCGTTGTGTAGTTATTGGAATCCTTATCCAATAGTTCAAAGATTATTTCTGGTTCGTTCCTGTCTTTTGCTAAATTGTACCACCATTTTGTACTCTTTTCACCCTCTCTGTGAAATTTGCTTTTTCCTTTCTTTCGTGCTAGGTCATAGCATCTCTTCTTCTCCTTTCTTAGTTCCTTATGTTTGCCTGCGAGCTCGGCTCTTAGCTTCTTCATTCCTTTTTCATCTGTGATTTCTGTTTTTATCTCATTCAGGAGAGAGCTGATTGCCTTGTTCAGTGTTGCGACTTTCTCATTCTTAGTCCTTTTTTCATTCTTCAGTATCATTTTAGCAACTTTTTGAATGCTTTCCTTTGCATCATCACTGAAGATTTGCGGGTTGGCATTCATGCGTATGGCTGATATTTCTTTCCTTGTTTTATTCTTTACCTGACTTTCATAGTTGTCAAGGCGCTTGGTCCACCTTGTCAGAATCTGCTCTGCTTCTTTTTGGAAGTGAGGGTTGTCAATCAAATCACTGTCTATCCTCCATGCTCCTGTTCCCAGGTTTGGAAGGTTCTCTGGTGATAATAATACAGTTGCCATATCATGATCCGATACCGTTTCTGGCAGGCGGATTATTTTCCAGTCTGTTGTACGATTCCATATCTTCTTTGGAGTATATATTCGATCTATCCTTGATTGTGATACATCCTGTCGGCTGGGTCCATCTCTTTCTTGCGTAAATGTAAAATCAATTTCATTGGGGTTGGCCTTTGCCCACCCATCTTCTACACCTAAGTTTGCTAGGATTAGCTCCATCATATCTACTACTGTTGCATCATCTTCCCTTGGTGGGAGGCGATCACATGCTCGTGATACACAGTTCCAGTCACCTAGTATCAGTGCATTTTTCAGTACACTCCTGTGCTCCTTTATCTTTACATACATTTCATCTAGGAAGGGAATTTTCCTTTCTTTTTCATTTGGAACGTACACATTTATCATATTTATAGTTCCATGTCTTTTGAGGTGTACCTGTAGCCCCAAAAGACGTCCAGGAATCATCTCAAATACCTTCATGTTTTCTTCTATTGTTACAAAATCCTTCATTATTACAAAGGCTACTCCTTCCTTGTTGGACCCGTTTCCACTAAACACTATTCTCAGCCTTCGCTGTCGACGTTCAATTGTCTCAACATCCTCCGCAGATAATTTGGTTTCCTGAAGAGCGACGATTGCTATTCTATTGATTTTCATGAAGAATTGGAGTGTTGCCCACTTTGCTAGGCTTACTCCTTTTCCTCGGATATTCATAGATCCCATACGTAAGCCATATGTTTTCTTTTCTCTCAGTTCATTTGTAGTTTGTTCTTCTTTCTGCGAGCATGTCGGTTCCCCCATCTCCGCTTGCATGGCATTGTTGGGGGTTGACCCATCTTCTACAATTCTTGGAGATGGGCGGGCATCTGCTCCGCAGACAAAGTTGTCAGAACTTCTTGTACTTGTTGCCTGAGATGCGCAGTTCTGACCTAACACATCAGGTTCTGCCGAGTTCACTAACTGGTTGCTCATGGCACAGATGGTCGACAGACACCTATCCGGGTGTCTTAACCCTACACCACCGTTACTGTCCTGCGTGATACCATCAGGACAGCCTTTTCGGGAACTCATTTCATTTGTTTGTATCGACATATTTGTTAGAATTTTTGGTCGCAGCAGGAGGGGATCTCATTACAACTATTTGAGATCTATTTTTATTTAGGGAACTCGTCCTGTTTCCCTAACCTCCTGCTTACATAATCAGCTGTTAGCCATCACAGAATTTCTGATGTCTATTTCTTCTTTAAATTCCGCTGGATCACCCCTACAGGATTTTCCGGTGGCCTTCATGTAAAGTTTTACTAAATTCACATTCATGGATTGCACTCGGTGGAGTCCTTGTTCAGGGATTTCATAATTTCGTTAAGTCTATTCTACATGATGGTTCTTAGAAATTTTCTAAGTCCAATTTCTTAGTACTCAAGGTTCTTATCGGCTTACAATATTGTGTCGTTCACACCAGATTGATATCAGCAAGTGGTATTTATTGACATATTCTAAGTTACATTCACTAACTACTTAATCTATTTGCCCCTTTTGAGGGCATTACTATCTAATGTAATCTGCTCCCCTTAAGGGGGATCTACTAACGTTCAGGGTAATATATGTAAAAGATAAGTCCATAAGATTTGGCATACTAAACTTCGTCCGAGGTCTTAACCATCTTACCTTATGGTGTCCTCAGCGTCAGTTCAGTAACCTCTCTTCTGTACTCGTTTATCAAGCTATTTCATACACTAATGTACTAGGCCGTCTCCGGGTCTTACCATCTTACCTTATGGTGACGTCGGAGTGGACTAGTAGCATTTTTCTGGGTGGTTACCTGCATGAGGGCAAGCCCTCGCACAGTTACCTCTCTCTATAAATAGGTTTGAGCAAAGGTTCCAATCTAAAGTGACCAGTCGCGTCTCCCTTGGTCAATCTCGCGGTCATAATGAACAGGTTCTACCTTACCTTGTAGGCTGTTCATTACTTAAATTGATCAGTCGCGTTACCCTCTGATCTATCTCGCGCTTAAGTGCAGCTGGTACACAATGTAAGGGATTCACTCCTAGATTGTATACTGCGGTCGAGATGAGGTTTTCACTCCTATCTCTGTGTAGTTCTTTCGTGGCTGCAAGCAGCTTTATCAGGGAGACGGTGGCTTATCAAGGCCTGAACGCGACTACATGCTCCCCGTATCTGATCGTTTTCGATCCCCTAACCTTCGTTCTTGATTAATGAAAACATCCTTGGCAAATGCTTTCGCAATAGTCGGTCTTGAGTCAATCCAAGAATTTCACCTCTAGCGACTCAATACCAATGCCCCCAACTATCCCTATTAATCATTACGGCGACTCTAGAAACCAACAAAATAGGATCGCACATCCTATTCTATTATTCCATGCTAATGTATTCGGACATAGGCCTGCTTTGAACACTCTAATTTTCTCAAGGTAAAAGTCCTGGTTCCCCAACGCAACCAATAAAGGCCACGCTGGCTCACCAAGAGGTAAGACCCAGTCAGACAGTACACGCCGTGAGGCGGACCGCCCAACCAAGCCTGAAGTTCAACTACGAGCTTTTTAACTGCAACAACTTTAATATACGCTATTGGAGCTGGAATTACCGCGGCTGCTGGCACCAGACTTGCCCTCCAATTGTTCCTCGTTAAGAGATTTAAATTGTACTCATTCCAATTATAAGACCCAAAAGAGCCCTATATTGTTATTTATTGTCACTACCTCCCTGTATCAGGATTGGGTAATTTGCGCGCCTGCTGCCTTCCTTGGATGTGGTAGCTGTTTCTCAGGCTCCCTCTCCGGAATCGAACCCTA
>JAUEPR010000347.1:17500-20677 GCA_030435655.1 Armillaria novae-zelandiae | reverse complement strand
GACAGCATATGACTACTGGCAGGATCAACCAGGTAACTACTTTCCGACACGTACACCAAGCCAAAGCCTGCAGTACGCACCAGTTTATCTACTCAGTAACACCGTATCAAGGTCAACCTTCCGCATCTGGGAGTTCGCTATATGATCGAAGACTCAGTCAAAGCAATCAACGACGTTTACCTCACTGAGCTATTCACTCAGCAAGGGACTAGACCGTCATTGCCTTGACCAAGACACCTTATCCCCCGGATCTCACAAATCAAGATTCAAGAACAGTTCACGCCGCGTCAACAAATTTGCTGACGCAGCTTGTGCCCTTCAAAGAGAACTACCAATGACCGGTGCTATCTTAACGAATGCTCACAGTCACGGTGGATTCTCATTCCATAGTTGCTTCAGGATTAGCTATCAGCTAGTAATCCACAACCTTCGTCACAGTGCGAACACTATGTATTCGCCCTTGAATGGCTCAGCAATATAAATGCTGCAGTAGCCAGGCTAACCCCCCATCCCAAGCCAGTACTCCTGAAGCACAGGCACATCTATAGCTTAGTCCAAAGGTAGCCTGCAAGTAAACGAATTGGGCTACTTTGACCGACATCAAACCGACGTTCACCCAACAAGAGACTAGCAAGGAAACTCAATCGTTCCTCACAAACGTAGTAAGGAAGAGTCAACATTCCTCACCAAACGTAGCAAGGAAAACTCAACGTTCCTCGCAGTAAGGAAAACTCAGCGTTCCTCACAACGTAGTAAGGAAAACTCAACGTTCCTCACCAACATAGCAAGGAAACTCAACGTTCCTCGCAGTAAGGAAAACTCAACGTTTCCTCACAAAGCGTAGTAAGGAAGAGTCCAACATTCCTCACAAACGTAGCAAGGAAACTCAACGTTCCTCGCAGTAAGGAAAACTCAGCGTTCCTCACAAACATAGCAAGGAAACTCAACGTTCCTCGCAGTAAGGAAAACTCAGCGTTCCTCACAAACATAGCAAGGAAAACTCAACGTTCCTCGCAGTAAGGAAAACTCAGCGTTCCTCACAAAACGTAGTAAGGAAAACTCAACGTTCCTCACAACGTAGTAAGGAAAACTCAACGTTCCTCACAAGCATAGCTAAGGAAAACTCAACGTTCCTCGCAGTAAGGAAAACTCAACGTTCCTCACAGTACGTAGTAAGGAAAACTCAATCTTCCTCATCAAACGTACCAAGGAAAAACTCAACGTTCCTTGCATAGATAGTATCAGCCTCAATAAGTCTACCAGGCAAAGCATCGCACGTCTCAGCCAGTTAAATAGGCAAGCCTACAACTAGACACCAAGAGTAACAACCGCCAGACTCACTCAATCCTTTCACCGTTCGGCTCGTACAGAGGGTGGACCAACCATTCCTTGCCATGCCGGATTACCGTGCGCAAACACATTCGTTCGCTGGGTGTGAATCAACAGCAACACAAAGGAACCTGACCCCATCGACGCACGCTGCAACAAGAGTGATTGGAGTCAAATAGATCAAGCATTATGCGTACGCCAGATTACCGTGCGCAAACGTACGTTCGCTGGGTGTGAATCAATAGCTGGACAAATCTGCTTGAACCATTTATCTACTCCCCCTTGTAACATCGTACTAGACTCAACTAGTAAACCAAGCATTACTCCCTGCCCGCCAGATTACCGTGCGCAAACGTACGTTCGCTGGGTGTGAATCAATAGCGACACAAAGCCTTTACCCTCCCCCGCCAGATTACCGTGCGCAAACTGATGTTTGCTGGATGTGAATCAATAGCGAGGCTGAGGGTACCTGATCCATTCGATATATCCCCTAGAAACGAGCTTACTAGCTTTACTGGGACCAAGCACAGTACTGTAACAGTCCCGCTTACTGACCTGTTCAACCATTGAACACTCATCCTATCGAGATACTAGGCTACTCACACCAAGCAAAGCATTCTATAATAGTTTGCTTGCTTGACCCTTTCACTGTTCTCCCATATAAGGGGGGTACCCCACACTATCCCCGCGAAATAGCCGAAATTGCATGAGGCGTGAAGCTCCCTGTCCACTAAAACGCGACTTTTCGTTTTGACTTAGAATTTGAGTGTTTTGCTGCACTTTACTGAGGAAACCTAAGGAGGGGCTTACTGTCCTTGCTTTTCGTACTCAGAGTGCATGTTTGTGAGGAGGGGTAAGGCTGGGGGTGAGGAAAGGCTTACTGTGAGTGCATTTTTGTGAGGAAACATGAGGTTGACCGCATTTTCGTGAGGAAAGGTAAGGGTGTGAGTGCATTTTTGTGAGAAAACATGAGGTTGACCGCATTTTGTGAGGAAAGGTAAGGTTGTGAGTGCATTTTTGTGAGGAAACATGAGGTTGACCGCATTTTTGTAAGGAAAGGTAAGGCTGGGTTTACTCTGACCGCATTTTGTGAGGAAAGGTAAGGGTGTGAGTGCATTTTTTGTGAGGAAACATGAGGTTGAACCGCATTTTTGTAAGGAAAGGTAAGGGTGGGCTTACTCTGACCGCATTTTTGTGAGCAAAGGTGAGGCTGGTCTTACTTTGACCGCATTTTTCGTGAGGAAAGGTAAGGTTTGTGAGTGCATTTTGTAAGGAAACATGAGGTTGAACCGCATTTTTGTAAGGAAAGGTAAGGCTGGGTTTACTCTGACCGCATTTTTGTGAGGAAAGGTAAGGGTGTGAGTGCATTTTTGTGAGGAAACATGAGGTTGACCGCATTTTTGTAAGGAAAGGTAAGGGTGGGCTTACTCTGACCGCATTTTTGTGAGCAAAGGTGAGGCTGGGCTTACTTTGACCGCATTTTCGTGAGGAAAGGTAAGGTTGTGAGTGCATTTTTGTAAGGAAACATGAGGTTGACCGCATTTTGTAAGGAAAGGTGAGGTGGAGCTTACTCTGACCGCATTTTTGTAAGGAAAGGTAAGGCTGGGGCTTACTTTTTGTGAGGTGGAGCTTACTTTGACCGCTTTTTTTGTGAGGAAAGGTAAGGGTGGGCTTACTTTTTGTGAGGTGGAGCTTACTTTGACCGCTTTTTTGTAAGGAAACATGGACTTTTCTGACCGGATTTTTCATTGGTGAAGTTTGGAGAGGGGATGAATATTGATCCTATGAACATGAGATACTTGAAATTCGAAGATTTTGGTTTTTTACACTGAAAATTTCCGGTTTTTA
>JAUEPR010000347.1:7500-10000 GCA_030435655.1 Armillaria novae-zelandiae | reverse complement strand
GTTCCTCGCAGTAAGGAAAACTCAGCGTTCCTCACAAACGTAGTAAGGAAAACTCAACGTTCCTCACCAACATAGCAAGGAAACTCAACGTTCCTCGCAGTAAGGAAAACTCAACGTTCCTCACAAACGTAGTAAGGAAGAGTCAACATTCCTCACAAACGTAGCAAGGAAAACTCAACGTTCCTCGCAGTAAGGAAAACTCAGCGTTCCTCACAAACATAGCAAGGAAACTCAACGTTCCTCGCAGTAAGGAAAACTCAGCGTTCCTCACAAACATAGCAAGGAAAACTCAACGTTCCTCGCAGTAAGGAAAACTCAGCGTTCCTCACAAACGTAGTAAGGAAAACTCAACGTTCCTCACAAACGTAGTAAGGAAAACTCAACGTTCCTCACAAGCATAGCAAGGAAAACTCAACGTTCCTCGCAGTAAGGAAAACTCAACGTTCCTCACAGACGTAGTAAGGAAAACTCAATCTTCCTCACAAACGTACCAAGGAAAACTCAACGTTCCTTGCATAGATAGTATCAGCCTCAATAAGTCTACCAGGCAAAGCATCGCACGTCTCAGCCAGTTAAATAGGCAAGCCTACAACTAGACACCAAGAGTAACAACCGCCAGACTCACTCAATCCTTTCACCGTTCGGCTCGTACCAGAGGGTGGACCAACCATTCCTTGCCATGCCGGATTACCGTGCGCAAACACATTCGTTCGCTGGGTGTGAATCAACAGCAACACAAAGGAACCTGACCCCATCGACGCACGCTGCAACAAGAGTGATTGAGTCAAATAGATCAAGCATTATGCGTACGCCAGATTACCGTGCGCAAACGTACGTTCGCTGGGTGTGAATCAATAGCTGGACAAATCTGCTTGAACCATTTATCTACTCCCCCTTGTAACATCGTACTAGACTCAACTAGTAAACCAAGCATTACTCCCTGCCCCGCCAGATTACCGTGCGCAAACGTACGTTCGCTGGGTGTGAATCAATAGCGACACAAAGCCTTTACCCTCCCCCGCCAGATTACCGTGCGCAAACTGATGTTTGCTGGATGTGAATCAATAGCGAGGCTGAGGTACCTGATCCATTCGATATATCCCCTAGAAACGAGCTTACTAGCTTTACTTGGACCAAGCACAGTACTGTAACAGTCCCGCTTACTTGACCTGTTCAACCATTGAACACTCATCCTATCGAGATACTAGGCTACTCACACCAAGCAAAGCATTCTATAATAGTTTGCTTGCTTGACCCTTTCACTGTTCTCCCATATAAGGGGGGTACCCCACACTATCCCCGCGAAATAGCCGAAATTGCATGAGGCGTGAAGCTCCCTGTCCACTAAAACGCGACTTTTCGTTTTGACTTAGAATTTGAGTGTTTTGCTGCACTTTACTGAGGAAACCTAAGGAGGGGCTTACTGTCCTTGCTTTTTCGTACTCAGAGTGCATGTTTGTGAGGAGGGGTAAGGCTGGGGGTGAGGAAAGGCTTACTGTGAGTGCATTTTTGTGAGGAAACATGAGGTTGACCGCATTTTCGTGAGGAAAGGTAAGGGTGTGAGTGCATTTTTGTGAGAAAACATGAGGTTGACCGCATTTTTGTGAGGAAAGGTAAGGTTGTGAGTGCATTTTTGTGAGGAAACATGAGGTTGACCGCATTTTTGTAAGGAAAGGTAAGGCTGGGTTTACTCTGACCGCATTTTTGTGAGGAAAGGTAAGGGTGTGAGTGCATTTTTGTGAGGAAACATGAGGTTGACCGCATTTTTGTAAGGAAAGGTAAGGGTGGGCTTACTCTGACCGCATTTTTGTGAGCAAAGGTGAGGCTGGGCTTACTTTGACCGCATTTTCGTGAGGAAAGGTAAGGTTGTGAGTGCATTTTTGTAAGGAAACATGAGGTTGACCGCATTTTTGTAAGGAAAGGTAAGGCTGGGTTTACTCTGACCGCATTTTTGTGAGGAAAGGTAAGGGTGTGAGTGCATTTTTGTGAGGAAACATGAGGTTGACCGCATTTTTGTAAGGAAAGGTAAGGGTGGGCTTACTCTGACCGCATTTTTGTGAGCAAAGGTGAGGCTGGGCTTACTTTGACCGCATTTTCGTGAGGAAAGGTAAGGTTGTGAGTGCATTTTTGTAAGGAAACATGAGGTTGACCGCATTTTTGTAAGGAAAGGTAAGGCTGGGTTTACTCTGACCGCATTTTTGTGAGGAAAGGTAAGGGTGTGAGTGCATTTTTGTGAGGAAACATGAGGTTGACCGCATTTTTGTAAGGAAAGGTAAGGGTGGGCTTACTCTGACCGCATTTTTGTGAGCAAAGGTGAGGCTGGGCTTACTTTGACCGCATTTTCGTGAGGAAAGGTAAGGTTGTGAGTGCATTTTTGTAAGGAAACATGAGGTTGACCGCATTTTTGTAAGGAAAGGTGAGGTGGAGCTTACTCTGACCGCATTTTTGTAAGGAAAGGTAAGGCTGGGCTTACTTTTTGTGAGGTGGAGCTTACTTTGAC
>JAUEPR010000346.1:0-20779 GCA_030435655.1 Armillaria novae-zelandiae | reverse complement strand
GTCGCAAAGTATGGAGCCGTTGAGGGAAATCACTCCCGGAGGTGGAACATACGGGAACGAGGCTGATGTGTACGAGCCTGATTGGGAACACGCGTTTTGGGGAGAGAACTATGAGGAACTAGTAAAGGTGAAGAGGAAATAGTCGGTATTTTTTCTCTACTTTCTGTTGCCAAACACTGATCATTGGTTAGTGATCCGGAACATTTGTTGGATTGCTGGCGGTGTGGTGAGTGTGTTCGATCTTCCTTTCGGGCGTTTACTGATCCGTATATAATGTTTAGTGGATTGGAAGGGCCCCAGTGATCCTAGATACCATTGTTACTTCTAGGAGTTCGCACTCTACCTAGTGGCTCCGGCGTCGCGCTCAATGTGTGATAATCTAGAAATGATAGATCCCATTTAATCAATCACCATTTGAATGAAAGGCGTCGAATTCCTCGTGTACTAATGATTGAAAGTGTATTGTATATACAATCCTTATCCTGGACTTTCAAAGCCAGTCGCTGGATATTTATTGTTACCCCCTTTGATAATCATGAATTCTCCTGTATTGCTCTTTTTCTTCTGTTGTTTCCAGGACATTGTACCGAAGCCCGCAAGGGTAATGTGATGTAAGGCTTATTGTGGGACGGGCCACATCATATTGAAGATTTCTTCCAGCCACATGGATAGTGGTTCACAACCCGTAAATACATGTGCAAGCCAGTCCATCATCAGATGGTGATGGTATTCCATAGGGGGCAAAGCCGTTACTCTGAATTTGTAAAATTACACATTTCTGTCCTGTCAACCCATAAATTTCCTTTTCAGGCATGGAGTAATGAATATTACCCTTGGCTTGTTGGCTGTTGCTGATTCAGCATTCTCTTTACAATCACTCAACATGGTTCACTGACTGATTCACTACAATTTGCAATCTGCATCCTGACACTTATCTGCACATTCACTGAAAGTATCATAAATATGTTTCTCGCCCTTGATGAATCATCAACACCAAGTGGGGACAGGATGCATGGTATAAAGGTGCTATTTGTGCTTGTCAAGTTTTCTGTATTGAATATGGGAGAACCACTATGTCTACAAGCAAACTATTCCAACCTATCCCTGTTGGACAACTTTTGCTCTCTCATCAAGTTGTCTTGGCTCCTATGGGCTGATTTCACATGAATCCAATTGCACTTGCCCCTTTACTTCTTGTGGTGAGGGATTACTATGTCCAATGCACTGAGGTGCCAGGCATACTTCTCATCACTGAGGGGACAATAGTGGCACCAAAAGCCTCTGGAATTCCTTCATTACCAGAGATATGGACTGAAGAGCAGATCACTGCATGGGCAGAGGTAGTTTTTTGTCCTCAGTCAGGGTATTCCACTAACTAACTTTGTATTGCCCAGATCATCAATGGTGGCATACATGCCCAGGGGAGCTACATCTACATGCAAATTGCTGCTTTTGGTTGTCAAGCATTGCCAAATTATCTCAAGTCTTGTGACCCTATGTTCCTGCATGTAGGGGTGTAAGTGATTTTGATTGGAGCATTGTTTGTGTTACTACAGTCAACTCTGTCTTCACATAGCAGTTGGTGGACCCACAAAGCTATGGGTTATTATAGATTATGGGTTACAGGGGGGTCAGTATAAAGACATATTTTCATTGATTTAACAAAACAAATAATCTACTTTATGTATGTAGCTATCATCCAGAGGTATGGTGACAATCAGGAAGGGAAGTAATCAGTAATAGTAGTTGTTTCCATGCAATCAAACTCTTCTAGGTGTGTCTGGTGACCAAATTTTGTGAGAATGGTCTCAAGTTTGTGGGCAAATGGCTCATCAGTGTCCACAACAAATCTCTGTAAAGATAGACGCAGCAGTGATAGCTTCTTTCCATGATGGTTTCTTATCTACTACATCACTATCATCCCCCATCATCTCTGCCATTCATCTCCCTTGTCTTGCTCGCATTTTGATGCTCCTTGATTGCATTGAAGATGTCTTCCTCTGAGCCATCATCATAGGGAACATGCTCCAATGTGAAATCAACAAGCTCATCAATGGCCATCATGTTCTGTGATTTTCAACATGCCAAGTCAGGAATGCTCATGGCCTTCAGCTTGCCAATGAGGAATGGTGCATGCTTCTCAGACCCACTCACATTGATTATCAAGCTACATCAGACATTTCTTGCTTCCCTGACTCCTAATGATGGTTTGTCCATAAGACCTCAATCTGGTGGCATTCTTCTTGAATATCAGCAACACAGAATATGAACAGGAATGGGAATCTGCTTATGCCCAGAACAAGCCCGTCTCATCCATATTAAAGATGTCTTTCAGCTGGTACCCATAGCAGGTGGATGGACAGGCAATTTGAGTGTGTTAAAGCAAACCAAGCACCTAGAGGTCAATGAGATGCTGGAACTATGGATTTTAAAGGCTATGGCAGATGGGGTCCATCTCAATGGAGAGATTTTGAGGCAGAAGTGGACATGGTTTGCAGATCTTGCAGGTGTGCCTGAAGACAACCAGTTGACACTGAGCAAAGGGTGGTTGGATGGTCTCAAAAAATGGTGTGGCTTGCACAACATCAAGCATCATCATGAAGCTGGTTTAGCTATGCCTGAGGACATTGATGTTGAGCAAAAGCATATATGTGAGCTCATTGCACACACTGATCTATGACACACAGGGCACAGATTGATCAGCAAGCTGCACACATATATGAAATAATGCCTAAGTATAGATAACTCCAAGAGAAACTCAATTTGGCTACAGAGTGCAATGCCTAGGCTTACAGTGGGTAACCCCTACCAATCAAAGGACCTAGAAATGCAATGTTAGAATAGGATACAGCCTATATGACTAGTTGTCACTCCAGGCATCCTCTGAAGAAATGATGAGTGACATGCTAACACACAGATTGAACACCTAGAAAAACCCTGCTCCCCTATCTTCATCGGTTGGTATCTGGGAAATTGGATTGTCAGGTGGAGGGCCTTTACTCTGAGTTCTAACCCCCATATCATTACTCTCTTGCAGTGGTTGCATCACATACACCTGTCTCTCTAATTCCTGCTTTTCTTGGAGTAGCACACTGTATCCTCCTGGCACATGGAACAGACCAGGTGTGGATGTCGAAGCAATTACAACATTCTGGCTCTGAACCTTGCTAGCCTTTGCATGCGCATAGTACTCATCAATGTGCTCCTTCACATACTGACCTCAAATGTCTTTGGGGATGTCACCTCCACCAGGAAGATGTGCTCTTCCATCTACGAGCTCTATTTTGCCTGACTTGATATACGAGGCTTTAACCAAGCACTCATTTGACATATGCCCATCTGTATCTCCACAGAAAAAGCATGCACACAATGGGTTATTCCTATGTGTATGCCCATACCCCATCAATCTCAGTCCAGGATTGTATGAGGGACCTGGAGCTCTGTTCGATTGCTGTTGCAAGAATGTCAGGATGCTCTTCTGATTTTCCAACATCAATTTCTCTATGCTCATGAGTCACTTGTCACTTGCAGAGGTCTGCTGCCTGATGAAGTCCTTCATGACTGCCATCACACTCCCCATCTCCTCTTGCTTTACCATGTGATTCTCATCCACGGTTGCATTGTGTGCAGTCATTGTAGACCTGTGTTGCTCTCTTGTGGAAATTGCAGGAATACCTCACACTTCATCTCATTTTCTGTCCATGGACAAAAACACTCCTTGTAACACATTCAAACCAGCTTGCATGACTTCTCCCAAGGTATATGGGTTTGCGAGCTCTCTTTTTGCTAATCCCATGGGTAGTGGGAGACGCTCTAGCTGCAACTTGATTGATCTGTATCATTCATTGGACATAGGTGCCAAGAAAGCATCCACACATTCCCTGTTTTGATTGCACTGACATGAGCAAAGCTGCCAGGACTTGGAATTCCCTCCTGAATGCCATGTACTCACTCTTGTCCAAGATCTGTGCTATATCATATTGGCAGACTAATCTCTTCAACTCCAAGACAGCATTGCAGTCACCATCGCATGCACCATCATAACAATCCATTACTTCGGATTTGAAGTCCTCATACTTCTCTCCAGTCTTGTAATTGGGGAGCACCTTCCACTGTCACTTGGTTCTGATATCTGTATATGACACTGCAGCTTTCTTCTTCTCATCTTCATCCATGATTGCCCCACTTGGTGAAGAGATTGTCAAGGCGCACAAAGAATCTCTCAAGTTCCTTGCGATCAGAGGAGCTCTCAAATCTTGGTGCAGCCTTCTCATTTGGGCCTGGAATGGAAGTGGCCATTGTTATAATATTCTGATTACCAGGGTTTGACTGACCTGATAGTTGGTTTACAATAGGTTGCAAGTTCGAAACAGAGCTAGTTCCCACACTCTGTGGGAATAGTTTCACTGGGAGATGCCCAAACTTGAAAGAGGCTAAAGTCAGGATCAACTGGTGGAGGGGACACAGATATTGATACACTCCTCTGCCGTTGAACAGCTTGGTTCACGTTGATTCTATCCCAATGATGTTTCTCAGGATTGAGAGGGTAAGCAGGTGGGATTCTAATACTACTTGCTTCTTTCTCCAACCTAGTCTTAGGCTCTTGAGGTGTAATATGTCCAGATATTCTGATTCAAATATATAACACTCTCTAGGATATTTCTACCCTTTTTCACTAAACAGTTATTGAGATGATACTTGTCTAGCAGATATGCTTTCAGAAGAGGAAATCAAAGATAAGATATAATTGTTTCACTTGTATGCAACTAGATTCTCTTGAATCCAATCATATCAGTTTTTGAAAACTACTTCCCCCCCCCCTTCATGGTGGGCTTCAGATGAAGAGGCATCTGAGTGCACAGAGCTAGAAATGCAACAGTGTCAAAGACACTGATCACACCCACACCCAACACTACACACACAAACACACTCAAGTTTATGGGGGGATTCTAATGCGATAAAAGTAGCAAACCAATACAACTGAATTCTCAATGTCTCTAAGACATGCTGTTGAACCTAGACTTCCATGGCAATGGCAACACCCAAAACTCCGAGAGAGCTAAGGAAAGATGCTTGCAGTCACAGTAGTCAAGGCTATGTGTTTGTGTGAGTGGTTCGGGGCACTTCCGTGCAGTCAATTCCTCTAGACGCAGGTATACACTTTGACTATACAGTCTGGAAGTAGTACCCTTCAGCAGTCGAGTACTAAGAGGCTCAGGCTGTAAGCTGAGGGGGATCTCGATAAACAAGATAGAATGGGATCTGGTGTGACCTGGACACCAAGAAACCACCCCAAAAGACTTACAATACATTGAGATAACATGTACTGCATATAGGCCACCGGATATGGTCCTAAAACCGGAGCAATGTCCAAGAAAATAGTGTAAAACTGGTAAAATGTGGTAATAGGTCCTAAAACCAGTGTAGATGATGGAGAAGGGATATAATAAATGGTGGAGGTCCTAAAACCGGTCCAGAGAGTGTGTAATGGATATAGATGACGGCAATAGGTCTAAAACTGGTGCGCCGTCCAAGAAAATGGTGCAAAAGCCTATAAAATGCAACAAGAGTATAGACAAGATGTCTAGATGTATACATAATAAAGTGAGCGGAAATGGTGGTAATAAATGTACCACAGTGAAGTGAAACTGGTGGGAGTCTCGGTTTATTGATCTGTAAAACCGGAGATATGGAAACAAGAGTGTAGGGCTTTATAAAAGCAATAATGATGATGAGGGGAGTCCTATGGAGAGTGGTATGGAGATGGGCCTTCAAAGAGGCAATATGATCCTAAACTGGGCTGGAAGACGACGGTTTCGGCAATATAAAACCGGAATCGCAACTGAAACCGAAGCAGTAAAGCCGGTGATGATGTGGAAGTGATTTGAGAACAAAAGCAAGTAGTTGGAGCAAGAATGCATCTATTGGGCAGTAATAATGTGATCCAATAACAATTAAGAGTAAAACAAGCGATGGGGCATAACTGTGGGCGACTGGGATCGACTGGTAGTGTATAAACTCGTCAATAGAGCGTATATCTGGTAATTCAAAGCAATCCCCTTTTAACTAATTTTCTACAGAGTCTTATATACTAGAGGTCCGAAATTATAAATAGAAAACATATCTAAGCATTGGTAAGGCTGTAACTCTGTAGCTGAGTAATAACCGGTGCAAGCATGTGGATACTGGTCATCTGAAGCCACGGCATTGTGTTTAATGCCGGGTTTTTGAGGAGAAACCATATGGTTGTTGTAAGTGCTGTGAGGATCATGGGGTACTGTCTAACTGCGGATTATCAATGTGCAGCTCTTCTGCTGAGGTGTGCGCAGCTACTAGCTGTTACTTTAAGGTCTTGGCAAGGTAACAGCCTTAGTAAACACGGTCTGAAGTGCCCATGCACTTTAAATAACTTGGATGGCAGAAGATCAATCAATCACATCAATTTAATTGAAGGATCAATGAAAGCGCAGCAAATGACGATTCCTGGTGATGTAGCAATGCTATATCCAGTTGATTGTCGATCAGGCATGCCAGGGTGTGATGGGGCACGGAGATATAGTGCAAATCCGGTCAAAAACGGATATAAAATGTAGTAGGAGTCATAACTGGTGCACTTTTGTTTCTGGAAGAATATTCGAGTTATAGCCTTCGAAAACTCGTCTGAATAATTGAGGTGTAACCACTGTATAACCGGTGGATGCCCGGAGATAATACTGAATGGGCTAGAGGTTTAAATCCGAAGTTTGTTCTGGTAGGAGGATGTAGAAAGATAATGGAGTGGTCCAATTTCTGGAAGGATATTCGAGCTGTATTGTTCAAATACTCGTCTGAGTAACCGAAAAGTAACTGCTGTAAAACTGGTGGGTGCACAGAGATATTGCTGAACAAACTGGAAATTAAATCCGGAGTTGGTGTAGGAGGTAGTAGGAGGATAATAGAATAATCCGATTTCTGGAAGGAGATTCAAGCTGTATCCTTTGAAAACTCGTCTGAATAACCAAAGAGTAATCACTGTATAACCGGTGGCTACACGGAGATAATATTGAGTGGGCTAGAGATTTAAATCCGGAGTTTTCTCTGGAGGTGGTAGGAGTATAATGGCAGAATAATCCGAATTCTGGAAGGATATTCGAGTTGTAGCATTCAAATATTCATTGGAATTACAGCTGAGTAGTTGCTATATAACCGGTGAGTGTCCGGAGATATTTGCTGACAGAACTAGAGATTAAATCCGGAGTTTGCTTTGGTGTTAGCAGTTGAATAAAGGAGGAATTGGTATATTGTGAGGGCTGTAAAATCTGCAAATTCTGCGCATACAGAGCCTGGAGGCTCATCAGCGCTTTGGGTCTATTGTTTTAAACGAGCACGAAGCTTGTTTCTCGCAGCCCAAACAAGAATTGTACGGCCTCTTTAGAGCTCTGCATGCATGTTGACACTGGTTGTTTGGTGTCCGGAAACTTGTAGTTGAGACTGACGCGAAGTATATTGCTGGGATGCTTAGGAACCTGGACAAAGTCCCTAATGCAGCAATAAACAGGTGGATTGAGTCAATATTAATGTTCCACTTTACCTTGGTACATGTTCCGGGAGAGAGACACGCTCCTGACAGGTTATCAAGGTGCAGCTTTCAGCCTGGAGATGAGGAATACTCAAACCCAGAAGATGAATACAGTCCAAAAGAAGAGGACCAAGTAGAAGACATAGCAGACTTCAAAGAGAGAATTGATACGAGGCATGGCTTTGTAACAATTGACAGAGCGGTGCATGACTTTCATGAAGATAAAGTAATGCAGGAGGCAATAGAGCACGGTGAAACATACTCAGTACTGTATAATGCGGGACCACTCCTACCAGAGGCAGCTGAATATAGTGACACTGAACACTATGACGAAGAGTGCAGGAGCGGGTATGCGAAAATGCTGGATCACCAGTTACCTCTTGTCATTAAGTGGCATGAAAACCCTACCACGCAATTACCGGGATTCAAGGATGACCAGTACCGCAACTTCATTAGATATGTGAAGAACTTCATGGTGGATAAGGGCAGACTGTATAGACGAGATATAGAGTCCGAATACAAGCTCATTATATATCCAGACAGGTGCATGTATATAATGAAGGCCGCACATGATCAACTTGGACACTGAGGGATGTATGCGACGAAGATGCTAGTAAAAGAGAGATTCTGGTGGCCTGAAATGGAGCACGATATCTCTTGGTTTGTTAGCACCTGTGAGATATGCCAACAGAGACAGAAGACAATTATCAAGGCCCCACCAACCGTTACCTTTATGCCTTTGATCTTCCAGGTATTACATGCAGATACAATGCATATGCCAGAAGCTTCGAACCATCACAAGTATATTGTACATGGACAATGCGTGCTAACGAGCTGGATGGAAGGGAGGACTTTAGCAACTGAATCAGCACAGGCTATTGCGGAATGGATGTTTGAGGACATTATCTGTAGATGGGGATGTATTTCCCTGATTGTAACCGATAATGGGAAACCATTTAAAGCTGCAGTAGCGTATTTAGAGAGAAAGTATGGGATTAAAGGGATTAGAATCTCACCATACAACTCGCAAGCAAATGGCAGAATAGAGCGACCTCACTGGGATGTGAGGCAGAGTTTATTCAAGGCTTGCAGAGGAAACAAGAGAAAATGGCACCATTACTTCTTGTTGATAATGTGGGCAGATGGATTACTGTTAGAAAGAGAATGGGATGCTCTCCCTTCTTTGCAGTTACTGGCACGCATCCCATATTACCGCTGGATGTGATAGAAGCAACCTGGCTAGTTGAGTACCCAGGGAGAATGTTAGAAGATTGGGAACTCCATGGCTTGTGTGCGATTGCGCTAGAGAAGCATGTGGATAAGGTTGCTGAAATGAGGGATAATATGGATGAACAGAAAAGACAGGACACGTTGAAGAGCTGTCTAAGTGCGCAGAGCTAGAAATGCAACAGCGTCGAAGACACTGATCACACCCACACCCAACACTACACACACAAACACACTCAAGTTCGTGGGGGGATTCTAATGCGATGAAAGTAGCGAACCAATACAATTCAATTCTCAATATCTCTAAGATACACGCGCAGCAATAGCACTCATATAATATCTAGACTTCTCTAAGTCCAAAGGCTTTTCTCAAGAACAAGAGGGTGCGACTTCCGTCGCCGGGCCTCAAGGCAAGGGTGTATAACACAACACAACTTCGTCAAACGTCTCCACAACTTTCTAGCAGTCGCTCGGGACTCTAATAACCACTGTACACACTCAATAACACTCTAAACACCGCTTAAACGACTGCGCTCGAAGCAGAAACCAATTCCTATTAAATTCAACACACTAATAAACCTCGCGCGTCGCGCGCTAAACCAAAACCTGCACAAACACATGGAGAAGTGTCTACACTGACACTGAACTCCGAACCTTCCACAAGAGCCACAGGGTTTGAACCTACGCGCTCGAGCTTCCAACCGATCGTAGACTCACAGGATTTGAACCTATGCAATCCAGAGAAACCCCGTCCGACAAGCCAAGGGTTTGAACCTTTGCCAACCTGCGGAAATAACACAGAAAAAGCGAACACTAATCAAGCCAAAGGGTTTGAACCTCTGCGCCTGTAATGCCTCGCGTCACACAGATGCCCTCAAGAACTTGAAAGGGTGACCTTCAAGACACCGTACTCTTATTCTCTCACAGAGCGGAAGTCAAACTGAAACCAGACTCTCTGCACGGAGTGCCGCGCTATTTTCTTGTCTAAGCGCCCGACTTAAATCACACAATAGATTTCTGATATGGGTTGTATTCTCTCTCGAAGTTCCTAGCTACTCTAAGTGCTAGAGCGCGTGGCTGAAAAGCTTTGCACTATTACACCGGGGGCTCGAAACTTGTACTCTACATCTACACTACAGTATTTATACAATTCTACATCATACACGTCGATACAACTTAATACAGTACTGTTAGAACCTCGGAACATTATTCCTCGCAACGCACGCGCGTTGTTATAGCATGCCCGGGGCTGGACACTTGGTTGTAGGTCTATCTCGAGACCAGACTCTGTTTCCTCATGGTTGAGACTCCACTCGCACTGCGCTCTTTGCGTTGGCATGTCACTCGTCATTTCCTCGGAGTATACCTGGACTGACAACCAATCATATAGGCTGTATCCTATTCTAAAGTTGAGTTTCTAGGTTTCTCTGGTTGGTGGGGGATACCCGTGGTAAGCCTAGGCACTGCGCTCTCTGGCCAAACTGGGTTCTCTCGGAGTTATCTATACTCAGGCATTATTTGGGACACGCGCGCGCGTGCCGCGCGATCAGGACCCTGTGCGTCATCAATCAATGTGTCACGTAGTTCTCTTGGGATCAGGCATGTCTTTTATTATGTCTGCAGATCATGTATGCAATCTGTTGATAGTGCATTCAGTATCGAGTGCTGAGCTCTTGTACTTAGTGTGACCTCAATGAAGTATCATACTAAGTTAGAGCATGCACTCTACCAATAGTCACTTCAGACTTGCGTGCGCATGCGCGCGTTGTTCTACCGCGCGCGGTGTTGATATCACTGCGCTCTATGTCTACTTTCATACACGCGCGCAGCGCGCGTGGCAGATCAATCCTTCTCGTATCATGCCTGTCTCTCATCAATTCCTTAGAGCGCATGGCTGATCTTCATCTTAGTGCCTTCAGTATCAAGTGCTGAGCTCTCATACTTAGTGTGACCTCAACCAGTATCATTCTAAGTTAGAGCATGCACTCTACCAATCATCACTGAAGACTTGCACGCGCGTGCGTTGTTACACTGCACGCTATCTTGGTTTGTTCACTGCACTCTATTGGTTTGACACTGCGCTCCATGTCTATTTCCCTCTACGCGCGCGGCGCGCGTCTTTTCATGCGCTCTACTTCTATGTTTCTATATGCGCACGGCGCGCGTCATAGATCAATGTAGTTCTCCTTGTATCATGCCTGTCTCTCATCAATTCCTTAGAGCGCATGGCTGATCTTCATCTTAGTGCCTTCAGTATCAAGTGCTGAGCTCTCATACCTAGTGTGACCTCGACTAGCATCATTCTAAGTGAGAGCATGCACTCTACCAATTGTCACTCAAGGCCGTACTGCGCGCGACTCGGTATCGTGCTCCATACATATATTACTGCACTCTGTGTGTTGGACACTGCGCTCTATGCATATAGCACTGCGCTCTATCTGTATCTTTCGTTATCTCAGTACCCAGCCATTATGCAATGCATGTATTGATACATTTTGCAAAATTACATGCGTAGACACATTGCGAGCGTGTCAACGTTGAAATATGCAACTATGAATGCGAAATAAGATTAAGTCCTATAACTTCAAGAGAGGAGATCTAGTATTGATGTGCAACACTCAGATTGAGAGCGCACTAAATACAAAGATGAAGCCAAGATATCTGGGACCTTTAGTTGTTGTAGATCGCTCGAGTGCAGGGAATTATATCCTAGCAGAGCTTGATGGTGCACTTATTGGTTCGAAGATAGCGGCATTCCGAGTGATTCCTTACCTCGCGCATCGCTCTATTGATATCAATGATAGAGTATTACATTGGATGCACAAAGATTCAAAAGAATTAAGAAGAATCATTGACTCACCCGAGCCAAAAGATAAATGGCCTGCGAACTTCACTGAGGAGTTTGAAGAGGTTGCAAATCTGAAGGTCTCTGATGCAGTTAACTTGGATGAGGATTAGCACGCGACATGGAAACACTGTCTGCGAGCATATTCATTGAGAGTAAAACTGGATGTACAGCACTAGCTACTGTACTTGTGATATAAATGAGATACTGACTATGGATACATGTGCTTAAAGCCTTGGACGACTTGGAGACTCAAATCTGCAAAGAGCGGTAGAGTAACTTCACAGATAGGTAATAAAAGTTCAGCATAACAGTCAGTAAAGGAAAACGAGAAAAGGAGTTCGCGATAAGAAGTTAAGAGTAGGCCAGAAGACAAGTGAATACCATAAATATCAAGGACAACAAGCCTGGGATTAGGCAGACAGAGGGTCCATGCTAGAAGAGGTGGAAGGAACGGGAGGAGTCTCGGCCTCCACAGGATCAGGATCGCTAGAATCCGGTAGTGCCTCTGCCACTCCAGGGTGAAGCACGTGTTGAACATGCTCAAGCTTGTCAAGGAGAAACGTGCACTGCTTCTCTGCAGCATATAGAGTGTGCTGTAAGATGAGGACATCACCCATGAGGGCACTCTCAAGTTTGGCCAGATGTTCTGGTCTCTCCACCGTGAAAGAGCCCATGGCCGGTCCTGTATAAGACTTGCGCAAGAGATTGACACTGGGAAGAGTTCCCCCTTCTCCAGTGGCTAGAGCGCAATAAGAAATCAGTATAAAACCTACCGAGCGAAGAAACAGAAAAGACTTACTGGTACTAACAAGTCCAAGAGCTGAGGATGGTCGCCTGTCTCTGCCTCCCCTAGAATGATGATGGAAGTACTCCCTAGCATATGGGAGCGGGAATGAATGCTTAGCACATTTGCTAGAGCGCACACCATCTCAATGGGGATGCCCTCGGGAACCTGACTGTACCACTTGAAGAGTAAGTGAAAATACCAAAAGAGCGCAAGAAGAAAAATGCATACCTGGCCTTTATCAATGCAATCCGAAGATGGGTGGCTATTAGCACCACAATAGATGCAGCCAGAAGGTTCATCCTGCAATTGAATGCATTTAGTAAGGGGAAAATCAAAAGAGCGCAATAGAGATATTACCTTGGAAGGTTCCTTATGCTTCTCACCAGTAGAAACGTCATTGGACTTGGCCTTGGTGGCTTTAACAAACCTTGATACCTCACCACCACGGTCATCAACAACCATCTTTACAAATTTTGTGGTTAGAACATCAAGCAAAGAGCACGTAGACTGTGCATACTTTAATAGAGTCGGCATCGGATTCAGAATGGGCAGCTACCTTGTCTACATCATCATAGTTGTCCTCGGAATCATTATCAATAGTGGCGCACGAATGATGGATAGAGCGAGCTCTGCCTTTGCCACGAGTCTGGAATACATGCGCGTGAATTCAAGAGATAAGCACAGAGAAAGAAGAATATACTGACCGACTTTGGGTCACGACGAGGGCCAGTCAGAGCACCAACAGGGGGTCCCTCGGCACTCTGATTGCGCTCCATCTTGATCCAGCTAGTAATGGTCTTGAGAATCCTATGAATCAGTTGCTTGGAGGCATTGACCTGGTACACCCTCTCGATAGCGGTACGAGCTTTAAAGACACAGTCCTTAAGCTCTTTGTCTTTCAAGAGCTCTGCCTTGTAGTGCTCTAAGTAGGACTGTATTGTGCGCAGTCAGAATCCAAAGAAAACAAAAAATGCGCAGACTCACAGTATACTCCTGCAACTGATCAAGGTGATCATTTGCAGTAAGAGCAAGGTCCTTGCAGAGCGAAACAAGAACAGCTTTGACGACCAGGAAAGTGGGAATCATGACGCTTGAATAGAGAATTGAGTGAGTTTGTAGAAGAGCGAAGAGCTGGGTGGGTGTATGTGGTTTGGGATAATGTCTCCTTCGCATACCCAACATGTTTTATACTCAAACGGACAGAGCTTTCGGAGTAATACCTTAACAGCTCAGAGAAACAATACAAAGACAAATATATACTGACAGAGATGTCATGGGAATAGCTACTATCCTACAAAAATCGGAGTCGGAAAAACTTTGTGTGCGGAGTCATGTGGTTGTGACTGAGGACAGTCAGATTCTTTTAGTGTGGGGGAGATAAAGGTATACCGAGGGTATTACCACCTTAACAGGAAAAAGCTCGAATAAATTTTGCAATTTCTGTATAGCAGAAAATACAGAACACAAAACGGGTACCTAGCACCCAAGAAAGGAAATGAAATTCACAGCGGATCAAACCCATAGCATGCGCCACAGCAGCAGTAACATCAGAAAAGGGTATGTCCAGTGGCGAGTAACCTGTACCATGGTTGCACTCACAGACACGAATGAGATACACCTAGAGCGCAGTCTAAATTGACTTGAACATTCAGATACAGAGAAATATAGGTCATGCACAAGTTATATCAAATGTGCGGTAATCATACCAGGAATCAGGGATGTCAAAAAGATCGGACAAGCTAATAATAGCTTTAAGGATCGTTTAGAAGGTCACGCGTGATCATAACAAGAAAGAGTGCAACAAGAAAAAGTATATATTACATTTTTAAGGCCCTAGGGACTGTAGAGACTGCACAGGATATACGAGAAAATTGATATGTACGCATAATGACTGCTGGATGCATTCAAAGACCCTGAGTAGTATGATAATTAAAGGAAGACCAGTATCTACATGAAACACGGATGAAGAGAGATTACCAAAGTCCAAGAAAAGATACTCAAACCCAACTACTCGTCATCAAATGAACGATCCTCATCAGCTCCATCATCAGATAGGCAGGTAGCAATGGAACCATGCATGGGAGACTGCGAGGCACTCTCACCCGGATGGATAATGAAGGACTTGAGAAAATCCGAGACACCAGCATAGGCATCAATGATGTCCTTACCATGCTCGCATGCAGAAATTGCATCCAGACTGTCAGCAAGCTCAACAACAACTTGATCACGGTCAGCATGAAGCTGATTTGTGAGATGACCAAGGTGCTTGAGCTGCTCATTGAGACGCTCGACACGTCGCATGCCACGGAAAATAGCTGGAGCAGAACGAGTCAACACAGGAGAAAAAGAACGAAGGACTGGAGAAACATACAACCGTCCCCACTGAGAGTAAGGGGATCCAATAATGTAGCCATGCTGCGAAGTTGATTGGCATCCCAGCGAGCAGAGCAAGGGCCATGCCAGTTTGACTTGCAACGAGTGCAGCACTCTTCACCCACCCCCCCTTCAAAAATACACTTGTCCGGCATACCAGCCAACATACAGTTAAAACATGGCCAGTTCAGCTATGTGAGGGACATTAACAAACAGAGAAAAATAAAATGAAGGGAGACCTACTAAAGGAGCTCGAATAAAGTAGGGATCGGGATCAGAATGGCAATGATACACGTACTCTTGTCCACTGCGCACTTGCGAGGGAGGTCTACGCGAAGTAAGAAACAGTGCGCAACTCTACAAACGAGGGACGTACCTGGTTAAAGAGTCAGGAGCAGCTGGAAGGAGAGACATCTTCATACACTCGAGAGCCTCATGAGATGGAGGCTCATGAAACTGAAGGTTGATATCCAGATGGAATCCACGTGCATTGATCGTGTTGTCAACAATCACAGCGACCGGAGATACAGGAGCAACAACAGCAGGGGCCGGCAATGCTGCAACACGAGCCTTCCCCTTACTCTTGCCCTTGGAAGAAGTGCCAGCAGCTGGGAGAGGTTGCACAGGCTCAGAGAGAGCTGGAAGAGAAATATAGGTGAGCCCTGTTAAAAGCTCCCCAGTAAGGGGATGATACACTGACATGCTCTCTAAGCGTTTACCAGTGTAATTTCATGAAATGTATCAATATATACATTTTACAACATCCTGGCATTGAGATAACAAAGAATATGAATAGAGCGCAGTGTAATACACACAGAATGCAGTAATATCCATATTGCGTGCGTCTCAGTCTTGAGTGACGATTAGTAGAATGCATGCTCTAACTTAGAATGATACGGGATACGGTCACACTAAGTACAAGAGCTCAGCATTTGATACTGAATGCACTAGAAACAGACTGCATACACACTCTAATGCATTAATGAAAAACATACCTGATACTGGGAAAACTACGTGACACACTGATCTATGACGCACAGGGCAGAGATCGATCAAAGAGTCACACACGTTGAAGTGCTGTCTAAGTGCGCAGAGCTAGAAATGCAACAGCGTCGAAGACACTGATCACACCCACACCCAACACTACACACACAAACACACTCAAGTTCGTGGGGGGATTCTAATGCGATGAAAGTAGCGAACCAATACAATTCAATTCTCAATATCTCTAAGATACACGCGCAGCAATAGCACTCGTATAATATCTAGACTTCTCTAAGTCCAAAGGCTTTTCTCAAGAACAAGAGGGTGCGACTTCCGTCGCCGGGCCTCAAGGCAAGGGTGTATAACACAACACAACTTCGTCAAACGTCTCCACAACTTTCTAGCAGTCGCTCGGGACTCTAATAACCACTGTACACACTCAATAACACTCTAAACACCGCTTAAACGACTGCGCTCGAAGCAGAAACCAATTCCTATTAAATTCAACACACTAATAAACCTCGCGCGTCGCGCGCTAAACCAAAACCTGCACAAACACGTGGAGAAGTGTCTACACTGACACTGAACTCCGAACCTTCCACAAGAGCCACAGGGTTTGAACCTACGCGCTCGAGCTTCCAACCGATCGTAGACTCACAGGATTCGAACCTATGCAATCCAGAGAAACCCCGTCCGACAAGCCAAAGGGTTTGAACCTTTGCCAACCTGCGGAAATAACACAGAAAAGCGAACACTAATCAAGCCAAAGGGTTTGAACCTCTGCGCCTGTAATGCCTCGCGTCACACAGATGCCCTCAAGAACTTGAAAGGGTGACCTTCAAGACACCGTACTCTTATTCTCTCACAGAGCGGAAGTCAAACCGAAACCAGACTCTCTGCACGGAGTGCCGCACTATTTTCTTGTCTAAGCGCGCGACTTAAATCACACAATAGATTTCTGATATGGGTTGTATTCTCTCTCGAAGTTCCTAGCTACTCTAAGTGCTAGAGCGCGTGGCTGAAAAGCTTTGCACTATTACACCGGGGGCTCGAAACTTGTACTCTACATCTACACTACAGTATTTATACAATTCTACATCATACACGTCGATACAACTTAATACAGTACTGTTAGAACCTCGGAACATTATTCCTCGCAACGCGCGCGCGTTGTTATAGCATGCCCGGGGCTGGACACTTGGTTGTAGGTCTATCTCGAGACCAGACTCTGTCTCCTCATGGTTGAGACTCCACTCGCACTGCGCTCTTTGTGTTGGCATGTCACTCGTCATTTCCTCGGAGTATACCTGGACTGACAACCAATCATATAGGCTGTATCCTATTCTAAAGTTGAGTTTCTAGGTTTCTCTGGTTGGTGGGGGATACCCGTGGTAAGCCTAGGCACTGCGCTCTCTGGCCAAACTGGGTTCTCTCGGAGTTATCTATACTCAGGCATTATTTGGGACACGCGCGCGCGTGCCGCGCGATCAGGACCCTGTGCGTCATCAATCAATGTGTCACGTAGTTCTCTTGGGATCAGGCATGTCTTTTATTATGTCTGCAGATCATGTATGCAATCTGTTGATAGTGCATTCAGTATCGAGTGCTGAGCTCTTGTACTTAGTGTGACCTCAATGAAGTATCATACTAAGTTAGAGCATGCACTCTACCAATAGTCACTTCAGACTTGCGCGCGCATGCGCGCGTTGTTCTACCGTGCGCGGTGTTGATATCACTGCGCTCTATGTCTACTTTCATACACGCGCGCAGCGCACGTGGCAGATCAATCCTTCTCGTATCATGCCTGTCTCTCATCAATTCCTTAGAGCGCATGGCTGATCTTCATCTTAGTGCCTTCAGTATCAAGTGCTGAGCTCTCATACTTAGTGTGACCTCAACCAGTATCATTCTAAGTTAGAGCATGCACTCTACCAATCATCACTGAAGACTTGCACGCGCGCGCGTTGTTACACTGCACGCTATCTTGGTTTGTTCACTGCACTCTATTGGTTTGACACTGCGCTCCATGTCTATTTCCCTCTACGCGCGCGGCGCGCGTCTTTTCATGCACTCTACTTCTATGTTTCTATATGCGCGCGGCGCGCGTCATAGATCAATGTAGTTCTCCTTGTATCATGCCTGTCTCTCATCAATTCCTTAGAGCGCATGGCTGATCTTCATCTTAGTGCCTTCAGTATCAAGTGCTGAGCTCTCATACCTAGTGTGACCTCGACTAGCATCATTCTAAGTGAGAGCATGCACTCTACCAATTGTCACTTGAGGTCGTACTGCGCGCGACTCGGTATCGTGCTCCATACATATATTACTGCACTCTGTGTGTTGGACACTGTGCTCTATGCATATAGCACTGCGCTCTATCTGTATCTTTCGTTATCTCAGTACCCAGCCATTATGCAATGCATGTATTGATACATTTTGCAAAATTACATGCGTAGACACATTGCGAGCGTGTCAACGTGTATGAAATGATGGCTAAGAATAGAGAACTCCGAGGGAACCCGATTTGGCAATAGAGCGCAGTGCCTAGGCTTACCGTGGGTAACCCCCACCTACCAAAGAAAACTAGAAACTCAAGAATAAATTATGATACAGCCTATATGACCAGCTGTTACTCCAGGTATCATCCGAGGAAATAACGAGTGACCTGCCAATGCATAGAGTGCAGTGCGAGTGGAGTCTAAGCCATGAGGAAACAGAATCTGGTCTCAAGATAGACCTCTGACCGAGTGTCCAGCCTTGGGCATGCTATAACAACACACGCACATTGTGATTGATGATGTTCCAGGATTGCAACAGTAGTGTATTAAGTTGTACCAACTTGTAGAATGTAGAAATGTATAAATACGATATTGTAGATAGAGTAACATAGGTTTTCAACCCCCCATGTAATAGTGACAAGCTTATTTGATACGCATGCGATCCTTTGGAGCTGTTTGAGCCTTGCACTTTGTCCATTAGTGATGAGTCAGAGGTGTTGAACCCCAATTGTGACGGTGCAAGAGACAATAGCTACTCGCCCTGGCACTGGGAGTGGTTTGTAACTTCGAGTGAGAGAATATAGACATCTTTGATATTAATTTGAGTGATTTGAGTCGTGAGTGTGGCCGATAAGGCTTGCAGGGCACTCCATACTTAAGTTGCATTGCTTGTTTGACTTGAGCTCTGTGTTGGGATTGAGAGGTTCATGTCAGTGTAGGCACTACTCTATTGATTGAGGGTTTCATGTGACATGAGGCATTACAAGCGGCAGAGGTTCAAACCCTTTGGCTTGGTTAGTGCTCACTCTGGTTTATTTCCACAAGTTGGCAAAGGTTCAAACCCTTTGGCTTGTCGGACAGGGTTCTCTGTGATTGTGTGTATTCTCTGGATCGCATTGGTTCAAATCCTGTGGGTCTACAATTGGTTAGGAAACTCGAGCACGTAGGTTAGAATCCTGTGGTTCTTGTGGATTGTTTAATAGGCATTGGTTTCTGCTTCGAGCGCAGTTGTTTAAGTGGTGTTTAGGGTGTTATTGATAGGGTGCAGTGGTTATTAGAGTCCCATGCGATTCCTAGAAAGTTGTAGAGATGTTTAACGAAGTTGTGTTTTGTTATACACCCTTGCCTTGAGGCCCGGCAACGGAAGTCGCACCTCTTGTTCTTGAGAAAAGCCTTTGGACTTAGAGAAGTCTGGATATTATATGAGTGCTATTGCTCTGCGTATCTTAGAAATATTGAGAAGCCATTTGATTTGGTTCGCTACTTTCATCGCATTAGAATCCCCCCATGAACTTGAGTGTGTTTGTGTGTGTAGTGTTGGGCGTGGGTGTGATCAGTGTCTTCAATGCTGTTGCATTTCTAGCTCTGTGCACTCAGACGCCTCTTCAATGCACATGTGGGAGGGGGACTAACGGCTGCCAGTGACACCAAACGAACTTGTTTGATGGGTCGAGCCACGATCTCCTCGGTCTCCTGGCTGGAATCGTTGCACGTGAGGTCCTGCAGGGTACTATCCTCATCCCCAGAGTCAGAAAGGACGACGTTACCCGAAGAATAAGCTAGTGGAAGGCCGTCAGTAAAGAGACAATAAACAAAGGAAATGGACTTACCGAGCATCCGATTTTTAGCAAGCATAGCCGGTGGCTCGTGTACAGGAGCTACCTTGGCTGTCCTTGCACTGGTACGAGTACCGCGTCTGGATGCTGGAGGCTTAGAAAGTTTGAGAGAGGAAAATGGCGTGGGAGGCTTCATAGACCTCGTCGACCTATGCATCAATGGTTAGTAACTAGCCGGGAGCTAGGGGAAGGAAAAGAAATTAAGAAACCTACCTTTTAATCTTGGGATCATCAGCAGGGAGTTGCGCGGCACTACCCTGCACGCGTTTGTGCTTGGATGCAATGGGAACCGGCTGAAAAATAAACATAGAAATAAAAGGAGAGGACTGTTCAGCAACCAAGGCAACGTACCGGAGGAGATCCCGAGGGAGATCTATGACCCTTGACTTTCCGGGTCGAGATTGGAGGAAAGACTAATCAAGAAAGGTAAGCAGAGATGAATCAAGAGGAGGAACGAGACTGCGCAACATACTGGGGTCCTTGGGAGGCTCCAATGTCTTGATCATAGAAGGGCGAGGTCGTTTGTTACTGAGTAAAAAGGTCAGTATAAGCGGAGAAATAACAATGCAAAGGGGAGACTCACATAGCGGGACCTGCAGGTATTGAAGGAAGAGGTACAGGAGTCTCGGGAGGAGCAACGCTCCCAGGAGAAGGTGCAGACGTCGAGGTCGCAGCTACTGGATGATGTGGTGGAGGCAATACAAGGCGGTGGAAAGGTCGAACATCGATCTCAAGGACCGAGTGATCACCATTGACCTCATAACCTTCCTCTCCAGGGAGCGAGAAAGTCTCATCTAGTTTGTACTAAGAAAATAAACGGTTAGAAAATTTTTAATGGGGGAAAGGAGCCAGATTGAGAGACATACATTGTTACGGTCCATCTCCAGC
>JAUEPR010000345.1:0-20883 GCA_030435655.1 Armillaria novae-zelandiae | reverse complement strand
TAAATGTACAGCTTATATACTAAGACGGAGTCTGACGGGTTGGGGTCTGGAATAGTGTAGGTATGGCTAGAGTGACGTGATCTGGAATGTTCTGTATCTAGAGGAGTCGAGTATTCCGTGGACTCTGATATAACACCTACTCGCTACCGTGATGGGATCTAGGTGTGATAAATGAAATATGTGAAATAAGTAAATGAAATAGGATATGAAATATGAGATAGAAACCGGGATTCGGAATCCGATTTCCGATGATTGACTTGGAGCCGGTGGAGTGGACGATGGATGAGGTCCGTGGAGTCTGCGGCATGATCGTTACAGTAGATAGGTTCATATGCTGGCGGAGTCCGTTGGATCTCGGAGGTGGTTTGGATGGGATGGGACCTGAAGGGTCCTTGCGAGCTTGCCTGTTGCATCGGAGGCCGCAGAAATGTCTGGAACAGATGCACCAAATAGCTTTGAACGGAAAGTGATACTGTGCTTTGCCCAGTCAATCAATGGATTGTAGCAGGAGAGCCAGTCATATCCCAGAACGAGGTTACAAGATGAATCAAGACGTGTGACGTAGAAGTCAAGGAATGATATCTCCGACGGGAATCATACGGAGAGAGTAACAGATTGTGATATGTGAGATCCGGTGGAGCCATCGAGAAGCCAAGTTGTACAGGAGGAATGGAGTTGGTAGGGATGTTGTGATCGTTAACGTACTTCGAGTCAATCAAGCAATGGCTGGAACCAGAATCGACTAGGGCAAGAAAACGTAGGATTGTGGATATAGGAGATCTGTCGGACTCCGATCCGAGCCATTTCACTGGATAAGGATATGGTAAGGGAATGGTTGGAAAGAGCGGCGGCGTTGAGGGTTACGATCTCCGAAATGCAATGACAGTCAACGCAACCCTGTCCTTGCATGGAGGAAGCAGGGTTGCTTTCTATTTTTCCGACTCCGAAGGAGCTGAATCGACAGAGGCGGGAGTAGGGTCAGAGACCGAAGCTGCACGTCCACGTGCGGAAACCGCAGATTTTCGCTTGTTGCAGTCCTTGGTCTTGTGTTTGTTACCACAGAACATGCAGAGGTCATTCTTGCGGCGGCGTTCCTTTTCCTCGGGTGTGAGCTTGCCATCCTTGCCTAGCTTGTCAGCATAGGGCTTCTTGGAGGCACCCGTGGAGCCGAGGAAGAAGAGGTGGATGATGAACCCGCGGTGGAACCGTAGGATTTTGGGGCTGGAGTTGTTGGAAGAGCTCGAGTTAGAACCTGAACCCTTGGGTTTGAAGGTGGAGGAGGTGGAGGGCCAGTCACGGTTTTCCCTGGAGACCTCAGCTTTCCTAGTCCAGTAGCGAGCGTCAAGCTCCTGGGCAAGGGTCCGCATATCGTGGAGGTTGTTGGGTTTTCCGTGGTGAGCCATGTCATCCTTGATTTGTGAGCAAAGCCCACGGTAAAAGGCATGACGGAGGGAGTTGTCGCCGTAACCGATAATGGCGGCGTGTTGATTGAAGCTTACTATGTACTTATGATCCTGTCTCCGTCGTGCATCCGAAGATTTTTGAGTTCATCTTCAGTGTCTCTGACAGCATCGAACGGGACAAAATTGGTACGGAGCTCTGAGAGGAAGGCGGCATAGGAGTATGCCCAAGCGGGAGGATTGCTTGATTGGGATGGAGGATATCCGGTTTGAACCAGTCAAGGGCGACACCGGAGAGGAAGGAGATGGCGTAGTTGACTTTGGCGGTGTCCGCGGCGAATGCATTGGGCCTGTCATTGAAGTTCAACTGCAGGGAGACGATGAACGCTTTGAGTTTCTGCGGATCCGCTCCATCGAAGGTGTCCGGTGCCTTGACTTTGGTACGGGACTATCTGCTGAGGCGGGTTGTTGGCTTGGCGGGTAAGGCCGCGGAGGAGGTTCATTGAATTGCATCATGAGGTGGTTCTCATTGTTGGGATTGGGATTGGGAGGATTAGGAGGGTTACTGCCTGGTCTGCCGGGACCCCGGGACCCCCAGGGCCACCTGGGTGTTGGTGGGCCAGCTGGTGGGCCAGGCACCGCGGATCACATGGGTTGTGATTGCAATTGCTAGGAGAGTCGGGTTCACCGTCGCTGCCACTGGGATCCCCATCATCACCCTCTTCCTCGACTGGGAAGAGTGGCTGCATGGACTGATTGCATGGGGTTTCTGGGATGATGCTTCAATAACCACCCCATCCATTCATACTAGTGGATTCCATGGAGAACAGATTGGGAGTAGTGTTGACATTGGATTGGCAGGCGGTGAAACTGCTGTGAGTGTAGGTTTCCCTACGTGAGCATTGTGCGGAGGCTGAGTCCTCGCTGAGAGGGTGTGATCCTCTTTTGATGCAGAGGCAGGAATGTCGTGCATGGAGAGACGGGTTACAGGCAGAGCCATGGAGGAGGATTGAGTTTGTGAGGGATCGAGGGTAGTATTAGACATTCCTAAAATTTCGACTCAAGGGTTTGAGTTCAAATATACTGTTAGGATCATGCCAATAGGAGTAAGTGAAAGGAATGCACACCGTGGATTCCGCGGAGTGCGTGGGGCTTGGCGAAGCTATTAGCAATGTCACCCTTGGGTCGAAGCCCAAAGAAGGATTACAGACGGAGTCCACGGGATTATGATCTCTAGGATCAAAGGTTAAGTCCAACGGCTATCGGAGTCTGCGGATGTAGAGAGATGGATTATGGCTTGAAGGCCGAAGAGAGTGAGGACGAGAGTTATTGGGCTAAACCAAGTTGATATTTGAACTGAGGTATGTACTACTAAATGTACAGCTTATATACTAAGACGGAGTCCGACGGGTTGGGGTCTGGAATAGTGTAGGTATGGCTAGAGTGACGTGATCTGGAATGTTCTGTATCTAGAGGAGTCGAGTATTCCGTGGACTCCGATATAACACCTACTCGCTACCGTGATGGGATCTAGGTGTGATAAATGAAATAATGTGAAATAAGTAAATGAAATAGAGATATGAAATATGAGGTAGAAACCGGGATTCGGAATCCGATGGATTCCGATGATTGACTTGGGGCCGGTGGAGTGGATGATTGGATGAGGTCTGTGGAGTCCGCGGCATGATCGTTACACTACGCCTTCCCCTTCCAGAGCTGGTACTCACTCTGACTGTGAATTTGACTACGGCAGAGCGCAGCAGGCTGAATCCGGTTCGTCCAGCGTGGACCCTTGGGTGCATTTCTTTTTATCCTTCACGTACTTCATTTATTGATTTGTTTTTCCCAGGATGACTCGCCTGAGGGTGACTGGGACGAGCCTCCAACCTTGAAGTCTCACAGCTGGAGAAGGAACCTTGAAACCCGCACAGAAGATTGCTGAGAAATTTTCTGAAAGGATTCCTCCTCGCGTCCCCTTTGAAGGTCAACAATTTGGTTCGACCTTCTGTGCCTTCTGCTCCAGTACTCCTCGCCATCCTCCTCATGAATGTCCTGCTCTGTCGTGAAGGTATGTTTTCAGCATTTTCTGTTTTCCTTTGCACTTAATTATGATGTTTTAGGTGCATCGTCCTTGCTTGTCTTGCTTAGTGAGGAATGAGGAATGCATGTTTATGGGTCTCAAGGTGAGTGCATGAATTGTGCCCGTCACTGGGGCCGTGGTTGCATTGGAGGCATTCCTGATAGGAATGTCTTAGCTTTCCCTTTTTCCGGGGATTCCGATGAGCAAGTGGACTCGGTTATGGCCAAGATTAATGCCCTGACTTTGGCTATGGCTCCTTATGGTCCAATTGGTGGTAAGTATTTTTCTTTTTGCTTCGCGAATTACTTTTCACGTTTATTTTCTTGATAGCCAGCACCACTACTTCTGATGTGTCTTCATGCTCAAGAAGTCGAGGATTCTGCACGAGCCTATGTTGCTCTCAACTGGCATCAGTTGACCTTTAATGGTCCTGAACTCTTCCTTCTCTTGTCACCTCTTGCAGACGTGTTATTTTCATCGCGTCGAAGTCAATACTCACGAACTCCTTGCTCTTTTGAAGGTGTGAGCTATGCTGACCTCTGAGTATCGAATCATTCGGGCCAAGTTGGAGGAGAAGCGTGCGGATCCCAGCAACAACTTTGGACCTCCTATCCCCCCATCTTCTGCGTGAGTCAAGAAGACTTCTAAGGGGAAGGATCCTCAGTGGTGGTAAGGCAGCTTCACAGCATTCTTCTTTTTGTATTTTTGAACTGTAGTGTATTGTAGTCATGTGTGTCGTTAAACATTGTTCAACCAACGTAGTTTGTGTTTTTGTTACTCAGTAGAGACTGTGGATAGTTTGCATGGTCATCCCCCCCCCCTCAATACATATAGCTTTGCGAAGGGTTTCAACTCCCAAACTGTTGGTGTGATTTATGCCAGTTTAGGCTTCGTTATGCTCGTCTTCATTATCTGGTAGTTCGTCGAGCACATCTTCTTCGTTACTGTCCAGTAATTGTTTCATTCTGGCTGGTGGTACGTCAATTATTGCGTTGACGTCTGGGATTTTTATATTTTGCCTCATGAAGTAAGGAATTAATCGACAGGCTGCTATTGGTCTTGCGAATGTCGAACCATCAATCTCACAGAGGATGTAGGCACCACCCTTGTTCCGTCCTAGGACCACTAAGGGACCCAAGTAACGGGGTCTCATTTTTCTGTTAAGTGCCTTTTCTATTTGTGTGTTTCTCATCAAGTCCAAACTTCCTTTCAGCAAAGTTAAAATCTTTTATCGAGTATTGGTAGTCTTCTTCAAATTTTAGCGCAGCTTTATGCCTTGCCTCATAGACTTTAGATTTAAGATGTTCCAAATCTTCTGCCCTTTTTTGTAGGCTGATCGCTCTTCATGCTATAAGTGAGGTGGTGCTTATAATGTTGTCTGGGGGTGGCATCAGCCATGTTGATTCCACGATGTCCAAAGGCAATAATGGTTCTGTGCCCGTGGCCATGAAATATGGTGAACAACCCATTCTTTTTCTAATGGTTATTCTGTCAGACCAGAATACTGAGTATGCATTCTGGCTCCAACTTTTCTGATGACCCTTGGACACTTTGAATAGCCCTTGGTGCACATCAAAGTGCGGTCTTTCTGCTGATCCTGTTGGCTCACAAATTATATCCGGATATTCAGATATGATTGATATGGATATTTCTTGCTGAGATATTCGATGGCCACTATAAAGGCTTTGCCATTATCAGATACAATTTCCACCAAGCTTCCCCAGCGGCACAGTATATCTTCGAATATCCATTCCCCTATGGTTCACACAGTTTCTCGTCTTAAACATCGGAATTCCAGGTAGTGGCTCATGGAACACCGTCCTTGGACATATACTTGAATTGCCCTGACATCGGCATTAACATGGTATCCATATACATCTTCTGTGAAGAGAGGTGCAGGTACTGCAACCGTTGTGGGCATGTAGATTTGCCTTGTTTGTTGTACTTGGCATAGATGGCATGTCCTCACATACCATGCAATATCAGCTTTCATGTCTGGCCACCAATATCGGATTTTAACTAGTTCATGGGTCGTGTAGAACCCTCTATGAGCTACTTCAGTCATGACAAGCTATCATGACTTGGATCCTTTTTGACTGGTGTATGACAAGTTGATGCCTGCCTTGCATACTTCTGTGCCATAGTCGACCATCTTTTTCGAAGAAGTTCATAGCATATCATATGAACTTCACGTAGTCTTCATCATTTATTTGTGGTGGTCGGACAAGGTTCGTATGCCATTGTAAGATGAGTTCTAGTCTCTTGTCATGCAACACTTGTTGCACGGTTCACAGGGACTTCATTATATGTTAATAATGTGTTTGCTCAGTTGATTCTGTTGTCTCTTCTGTGGTTATTGAGAAAATGTTTAATGGGTTGGGGATTCGATTTTGCATTAGGCTGTAATGTGTGTGTAGGAAATCTTCCATCCCATCTTCAGGTGGTGGAGGATCTCCTTCTTGAGGGGGTCAGCCTAGATAAGCCATCAGGCCCATGTCTAGTTCCTGGTACGTGCACTAGCACGAAGTGAAATGATAAAATTCCTATGATCCACCGGTTTACTGCAGCTGATGGTGCAATGTTGGGAGTTTTTGAGCATTCCCTTGATGGTGCTTGCATCCACTTCTACTACAAAGGTGGGTAGGCTGATCAGGTATAATTTACAATCTCCTAGGGCTCTGTATAAGCCGTAGATTTCTCTCTTAGCTTGCGAAATACCCGCATTCGTGGGGATTTAAGGTAATGGATCCAAACCTCACGAAGTATCTGATGGACAGGTCAGTTTGGGTCGCATTGGGCTAAGTAAAATCCAACCACAGCTGGTCCTGTGTCCACTGCTAGAATAACAGCACCATTTGAACTGTAGCTTATTGGCCTTAAAGCAGGGCTCTGTCGCACGGCTTCTTTTAACTTTTCTTGGGCCTCTATTTCTTCTGAGCCAAACCCTGAATTCCACATCTTTGTGGAACAACTTTGTCAACAGGAGTGAGTTCTCCGCGAAGTTCTCTATAAAATTGCGTAGTACTCCAGCTGTCCCCATGAAAGCTTGAGTATTGGATATGTCTTTGCATGGTCCCCATCTCAATATAGGGTCGACGATGCTGGGTAACGGTAAGCGACCTTGGTAGGTACACCGGTGTCCTATGACTATGATTTCAGGACAGCAGTAGGTACACTTTCTTGCCAGAGAAAGTACTACCACAATATTTCATGCATTGGACTATTCTGTTTAGGTTCACGAAGTGTTCCCATACAAATCTACAGGATACCGGGATTTTCTGGTATCGTTTCAGTAGGTATTGCCTACTTCATATCATGTAGCTGGTCCGCAAACAGGTACATCGTCAATATACAGGGATGGTATATCAAGGGATTTCGGTTGTAGGATGTAAGTAACATCATCGTGAAAGATGGGTACTGAATTGGTCCAGCCCACTAGGTAAGGTTACTAGTTGATAAGGCACCATAGGGTGTTTGGAAGGTGGTAAGGTCCTGGGAACTTTCAGCCAGCATCTGTTCATCGTATCCAATGAATAGATCTAATGTTGCTCCACATGCCCTGCCTGCAAAGTTTTCTGCTAATTGATCGGTGGTAGGGGGCAGGCCTGAGTGCGCGATAGTGACTTTGTTAAGTGGTTCAAGGCTATGAACAATTCTTAAACTTTTGCCATCCTTCTTAAGCACGGTAAACCATCGCAAACGGTATGAAGAATTCGATGGTTCGATATACCCCTGCATCGAGCTTAGTTTTAATGATTTTACAGATTTCACTGTAGATGCCTGGGGGTATTGGTATGTTTCTGAGTACCCAAGGGGTGTGTTCAATTACTGGGATGTCGATGGGAGGGAAGAAGTCTTGTCTGAAACTTCCTCTTTCGGAGTCTTCCCAAGTGAATGCTTGGTCCTGAATATTCATGAAATGGTGCATGAGTTTTACTTCTTCCGACCACAGAAACCCTTCATTATGGATCGAGTCGATGTACTCTTTTCTTTCTGTGGTATACCTGCGCGAAGGCCTGAAGTCTGGTGGTAATGGTGATAATTTTGGCATGTTTTGTAAAGGGTTGCCCTTTATGTTACGGATAATCCTGAACTTTTCAGGTAGAGTGGCGAGAACAGGTTTTGTTTTGAGTGCAACTGGTTTATACTTTTTGTTCATGTAGATGGAAGCAGTTTTCTCAAACCATGGTGCATAGTTTTCATCACCAATTATATTCGAGCCATATAGATTATACATGTACTCGAGTGGTTGCGGGTTTGGTGTTGACTGGGGTTTTACGCTATGCTGCACGTAGATAGGCATTAATTTTTCTGTTCGCGGACCATCTAATGGTCCTTTGTTGGAGTTGAGTTCTTGGGTAGAAGGGATATTAAGCTGGGTGGGGTTCGCATGCTGATAAATATTGCGTGGCGAGGTTCAACTTTGTGAACTGATTATTGGTAGCATATGTGGAAATGATAGGTTTTTGATTCGTGTCCAGTTCTATGACTATGGCCACTTCTTCTTGATCAGGTAGCCGGTCTTCTAGTCAGGGATCATCTTCGTCTGAATAGGCATCATGCATCATGAGCCTGATACGACCCCTAGGTCTGGTGGGAATTGTAGCTGTTTTCCCCGTATTGGGATCGTGAATCATAATAGTCTGATCTTGATTTTCATAATTTCTTACGATGCTTCGTGTAAGGGTATCAAATGGCCTCCCGAGTAGGATATCGTACATGGATTGTCTAATGACATGAACTTGCAAGTATAAGGTACCGAAATACAAGACTGACCTGCTCCGGTTATATCGATACCCAGTATTTGCACATATTTGTTATTACTATATAAAGTAGTATGACCCCAGAGACATTCTGTGCTACATATAAGGCAAGTAAAAATTCATTCTAGTTTATTTGAAAAGGAACCAATTTACTATGTATTTTTATGTACATAGATCTAAATGTGATAATATTTTTTTTTCAACAATCGTGATATTCAAGCCATAAAAATAAATCCTTGTGACCGCAAATAAGGACGCTGTGTTAAAAGTTGCTTACCCCTTTGCATATGGTACCCTCATAGTGTCGAAAGTTAGCTGTGACTAACCACACATCTTGTTCCATGAGGAGCCGGTAAATACCGATAATGCATGAGTGTGTGGAAGAAGAGCTGCCTGAACTTTGACAATGTGTAATGGTCCGTTCCATATCATCTATCTCTTGTACTTTCTAGAACACAGAACCATATTTGTCACTTATCTAGACCACCTTCCTTATGTGTTGTTAATCCTTCTACATTCATTTCCTTACTATCATACCTTTACTACTGTCTATGGGACTACCGTTATTCCATTCCTTATCTTAAATTACCAATACAAGACCCCATATAGTTCAGTACCTAGTGGTTAAATATCCTTGACAATCATATAACCAATCCCAGTTCCGTTGTGTGCCTATCAGTGAACTTAGAAACAAGAACCTTGAAAATCTTTACTGAGCAATCTCATCCTATCCTTGTCACGATCGACATGCTACTCAACATTACAACAACATCAAGCTCGATGGATCAGCCACATCAATGCTGACAAACCACCATCATCGAGCTTCGATGGGACCATCCTGTAAGTACGAACTTGGGAACTCAATCGAGATGGATGACTTCTACTTGAGAAATATGTTTGGGAAAAACAGCACCTGGACAGTCACTGATATGATTAAGGATATCAAATTTGAATTGAGATTGAATATAAATAAAATAAAATATGCATGGACACCTCTGCTTCAAAAGGAAACCGAAGCACTGGCAGGTCGATAAACACATCATTTGCTATTCATCCGTGAGTGAAACAACATGGGTCACCACTACCACATGCACATGTGTGCTCTTCATCGAGCAGAACTACTGGGAAGTACCTTTCAGCACTTGCGTAACACAAACTGGCAGGCGCGGGAAAATATTTTGGTGGCTGAAAATGTCAGGATATGGTAGCTCTTTGAAACCAGGTGGCTTGCCTGGGGAAAACGTTAATAGTGTGAGAACGGTGGGAACATAGGGGCCGCAAGGTCCCAGCGGTCCCAGCAGCCAACAAAGTCCCCGGCACCAAACAAAGTCCCTGGCACCAAAGTCCTGGGACAAACAAGTTGGGAGCTATCCTGGGAGAGATAGAGTCCTTTTTGCCAACCTTTATGGGACAAAATTTATAAAGTAGGGTTGTCCAAGTTGGGGTCCAAGAAAATGAAAGTTCGTCCTCGAGTGACCATATTTAATTGATTGAGTAACCCTTAGTCTGCAGCAACAATGGACTTTCAAATAAAATGCACATTGCACATGTCAAACACAGATTACTGCTGTAAGAAAAATCACCGATACTGATTTGAATATCGGTATCTGTGATTTAGTGTACTGGGGGAATTGAACCTCCCATCTGGGAATCTTCACCAGATGTCCAACAATGGGAATCAGCTGATGTAGCCATTGCACCATCACCATACACAATGAAGCGAACAAAGACAGGATGGAGGGAGAAAGCCTCATCGACAGACAGCCGCCCTCTGCATTGAAAATGTACCGGTGACTGCAATTACATCCAAACTTATTTGTGTCTAAATTGGGAAAACTGGTACATTGCTGATTGATACCTATGTTCTGCGCCTATGGTGAAGCCCCCACATGACTACTGCCTGGGTGCGAAAACAATCAGAGGAAAGAGTCTCACAAGAAAAATACCCAAGAGAAATGTCTTACACTCGTCACGAGATTGTTCAGTCCCCACCAGAAGGAGGAGGTGCATCAGGGGATGGCACAAACAGGGGTGACATCTGGAGGTCATGAACAAAGTTTACTGATGGAGCAAAAAAGGGTGAATTTGATGACACTTCATTCCTGTGGTTTGTGTGGCTGTGCCATTCGAGCTAGATGAGGCTGCTTTGTCAGCCATTAAGAATGCAGTGTCCTCGAGCTCGATGACCATTCTACGACAAGCTCCATGATTGAGAATATATAAGAATTATCATACCCTCTCACACAAAGTTGGCATCCTTTGTTGCTTATGGCAAAGAGATGTTTTCTCCTACCCCCAAACCCTCCTTTTCTTCTTTTTTCTGTCTTTCTTGGATTTTAAACACCTGGCCTGCCCGCCTCTGTACTTTCACCCCTTACCATGCTCAAGTCAGGACCCTTCGACTTCCCATTTATACATACAAACACTTAAACTTCAATGTCCAGGTCTTCCCTACTGGGCAACGAAAGCAAATCAAATCTTGTGGAAGATCAACAGAAATGTTTATGCTACCCAATTATGCAAGAAGAACCGAGACCGTTCATTCTTTTTAATCTGAATCTGAATCGCTCAATCTTTCTAGGCCAAACCACTGACACCAGTCGAGACACTGATGCTTTTCCCGAAATTCCTCCAATGATCCAGTCGAAGTTTCCATCGCTAAAGAGCATTTTTCCATTGGTTCTAAAGTAAAATCAGATCCAATATTTTTCGAAATGAAAGACTGACATACTCAGATTTGGCCATGACTTGGGGATCGGTCAACCAGGGACCAGCTCCTAAATTAGGAAGTATGAAGCGCAAGTTTACTATGTTATGGAGATTCATACCTTGGTAATCAGAAACAAAAACCTTCACCAGAGAGAAATGGAATTGAACGTGTTGCAAGAAACACAGAAATACCGCCTTTGCATGTGCCTCCGCATCCAATCCTGGGATTGGCTCAGGAGATGCGTTACCGATGTATTTTTTAAATTGCTCAGAGAGTTTCCTCTCCACCAAGGCTGTAAAACCCTGAAAGCTAGAGGGTCTTACTGATTCTGGCTTCATATTTAGTACAACAGCAGCCTCAACAAATGCCAAGTCCGGAATTGGACCAGGTGGATATCCGCGAGATGGTGCCATCGTAGCGACCATGTTCATACTCATGTCGTGAATAGTGGTAGCCCATAGAATGGTATTCGCTTTGCGTAAAATATCACGACGCTCGCAGTCCTCGGTCTTTCTCTGTGGAACTTCACTCCTACCAGTGTTCTGGTATGGTCTTTTGATACAAACTCTTCCAACCAGGGCAGAAGGAAGGTCCTCATCGACCAGTTTCATTCCTATGTCAAGGAGTCCAGAATGAGCGGTTTTAAAGCTTCCAGATCCCAGACGATGATATACCTGTTCACCCCAGTCAACATACACATGGCCTCTGAACTTGGTGTCAAAAGCAAAAGTGGGTTGCTGGAAAATGTCGTTTTGCCAACGTGGGATTCTGCAAATCGCAACAGGGTGTTCGGCTAATCCTTGGAAATATCAGAGAAACAATAACACTTTTTGAAGATAAAAATTTACCACATCCGCTTGGTACCTCTTTGCATTGGCCAGCTTTTTCCAGAAGGTTCGACATGTCTTTAAACTATTCTTCACAGTTTACAGTTATCTGGGGGTGGAGACATTTTGTGGATTGCTCGACCTGTGTAGTGGAGCGGTGCTGCATTATATTTTCTAAGCAAGGTAATAATTGTTTATATTGACTTTAAACTTACCGCCCATTTCGAACCGGGTCTACTAGGAGTGCTTTCCATACCAATCTATATACGTTTGTTAGGACTTCCTCGAGAAAATGTTCAACAACATTACCGTTAAGGGTACTGGACCAGCGGAAGCCAGTGCGCTTCTAGTCGTCTGGATGGTTGTCGCTAACTGAAAAGGCTGCATGGTCTGAGAGGCAGGTACGGAACCACCTTTGTCGACAGAGAATTCTTCGTTGGACCTTATCATACTACGTCCCATATCTTCAAATCCGTTGGGAGTATGTGTCTGGGACATATTTCTCATCGTTAATGACTAAATCACAAAGACTTCAGTGAAATACACACAAGGTGTCCACAGGCCTGTAATCGATTTTTAAACAAGCTTTCACCGGGCGCACAAGGAGAATTAGGTGCTTCAGATTGATCATCATCGGACTACAGGCAGTCATGAGCACGAAAGAATGTTATAGATTTAAAAAAAGACGTACCAATATAAACTTCTCCCTTTTCTTGCCCTTTGGCTTTGGCCTTGGCACCGGCAAAGACTTTATAGTTGTAAGAATATGAAATCAACAAAAACAATATGCCACGTGTACCATTGGTGATTCCTCTCCTGCTTCCCACAGCTCGAAAGACTGGTAAGCCTTATGCGTTAGCACAAAGTACTAGGTTTCTGCCCATTTTTGAACATATTTCCAGCCCCCCGGTGCTCCCTTCTTGGCGCCTGTGTGTGTCATTCCTTTTTTGAGTAGATGGGTTGGCTGGGTGACGTCACCGCTCAGGATCTCGATCCATCCGCTATCAAAAAGTTGGAAGTCATTTTCATGGAACTTGAAGCCCTGGACTTGTGTGTCCATGCTTAAGACTTCCAGCATCGTTGCAAATACAATGTTGTAGACCACTTGTTGAGAAGCGGTAGCATCAAATTTGATTCCTCTTTGTATGTGCTTCGAACATTTTGATGTTAGGTTACATTTTAAAAGAGGAATGCAAACGTACCAGGAATGGTATACCCTTCTTACCACCATTTCTCTTTACTTGAACCAAAACCCTCGCCATATCTGACTGTCCCTCGACTGCTAACATTCGATACTTTCCATTGTTCGCATCGTACCTTGAATGGGCACCAGAGTACCCTCTTGCCAGACTTGTCCTATTGTTTTCATAGCGGGATATCGCAACAGGCATGCGGTCGTCTTGATGTACATCTGCATTAAAAAGAGCCATAAAAAAAGAGCAAAACCAAGTGAGATATCCTTACCTTTGCGTTTAGCCATTTTAATTTTTTTGTCTATGCATTCCACGTTTGGTTTTGTTCATTTCTGCTCCAACTTTTCCAACAGTACCTCTGCCAAGACAGCCATGTCTTTCTCACTCGGATGATGAGACATTGAATGAACTATATGCCCGATATCATGAAAGCGGTCAAGGAGAATGATGAAACATGGTACCAGAAGATCCTCCGTTTGAATGGGTCAAGTGCCTTCAATTGTCCCTGTTTCATTCTACAAAGCAATCAGATTCCATTCACAAGCACAGATTTATGGTTGTATACCCTGTGTGCGCTGTTGCGTCAAAGCCACTTAAAGTATCGTCAATTTTTAGGATGGATGAAAACTCATAAAACTGACTTTTCTTTAATCCCGTGTTATAACAGTCTTTGCAAACTGTTAGTGTGACTGTGGTATTCCCAAATCTACATATCGTAGCTTTTGCATCCCCTCTGACACAGCATGCCATTTGATATTTTGCTTCGTTTGGGTGAAACTCATACGCGGCACCAGTCGTGGAGCGCCTAGGGCACTTTCAGTATTGGCAAGTATGAGAACCCTGGGTATCAGCAAATGTGATGTCTCCATCGAGATCTTTCCTTGCGCGGTTAGCTCATTGAACAGAGATAGGGCAGCAAAAGGACCGCACCTCCGTCGATATGTGTACTTCCCCATGGAGGAAGGCATCACAAATGATTCTACAAGAACGAAACAATGCAGGAAGTTTTTTTGAGACAGAGACAGAAAAGCAAGTAGTCCTGTTCCGAGCTGAGGCGAAAACTTGGCATGAAGCTCTTCTTGACCCTTTTCAGGCTCTATTCCACAACCCGTTGAGTAATAAATTTAGAAATCCACGAACGTCAAAGCTGCGGGATTTGTATCCAGCCTGAATGTCAAAACTCAATTTTTCATAGGTGAATGGGATGCATGTTACACAAAGAATGGTCTGGACAACCCCGGCAATCACACTCTGTGCAACATGTATTCCATTTCACGTTCTCTGTTGCATGTCAACGTTGCTACGTTTGTTGACCACCGGACAACTAGGCCTTTTAATTTGAATTTATTTCCTTGTTGAATTGTTTACTTGCCCCAGAAGGTTTGACAGTCATGTAAAGTTCATGTCGGAACACTGGAAAAATCCGGACGCATCTCAATGTGACAAAGGATGAAAGAGACTCTTCTTGAGTTGCGAAAAAGGCTCCAAACAGACAGAACAAGCAAGAAAAAAGCCTTGGCCATTGAAAATCTACAGGGGGAAGTGTCATGTAGAAACCAACATTGCATTGCAGTTAGAAACTGGGCAGAATGAATTATTCTATTGCAGGGTCATCGAGCTTGATGGTGGAAAGACAGGCGAGCAAGGTATTCTTCTATGCCCCAAATTTCCTGTGACAGCCAAGGTGGCATTCTCATCGTTGACAATGATTGCATTCGAAGAAGAAACAAAAATGTTGCCAACACAAAATTGATCGGCGTATGTGAACACTCAGTGGCGCTATATTTCGCTTCCATTTCATTCCGAACACCGGGGGGGTTGCGCAGGGATTTGCCTATCAATGTCCACCAGCAGGACAGGAAAGTAGATTTAAAATTCATTTTTCGGCCAACATACGGGCCCATTACGTCTCTGTTCTGCGGAAAACTCAAAGGCCGAAACTATTGTTGGAAGGTTATCCTCTGCTGTAGCACACGAACAAGCTTACTTGAATCATTTGTCTCCCATCATTGACAATGGTCTTTACCATCCCTTTCTGCACAGTTCTCAGGGCCTGACTGGGCTTTCAGGCGCTACTCCAGGTGTCTACAGAGACCAAACGTCAGTTCCACATCTTGTTACATTTTCACCCTTTCACTGACAACCTTGGAAGAGTTTGGATTGTTAATGGTGTCCATGGCCCAAAATGGCCTGTTGCCATCTACTGTGCCAACGAATGCCAGGCAATGACTCTGAATGATTTTGTGAACCCATTCATTGCAGAACATGCGACCGAGGACCCATCGGCTTTTCGCCTCTCCTTGCACGATTGGGAGGTGTGGCCTGAGATAACAGCTGCTTTTGATAGTCCTGGAAGAGTTTTTTGGTCGGTTATTCTCGGGAAACGATCGGGAGTGTTCTATCATGAGTATGTTCACAACGGTCTGACTTTGAACAGGACTGAAGTATATTTCTTTTTAGGGAACTTGCTCTTACGCAGCTCAACGAATCACCAATGGAATACCGGGCTGCGTATGGATTTGATTCGTTCGAGAATGCCTTCCTTTGTCAGATATCTAGGTCAAACGTACAGGACGAGCTTGTCGCTCGTTTGCCCAATAATTTGACTCCCACTCGCCGGCCAACACTTGCGACACCCATGGTTCCATCTCCAATGGCCCCAGTTCGAAAGGGAGTAAAAAAAGGAAAAGGAAAAGAAAGGTCGGGAACACCTTCACCAAGCAAGGGTAAAAAAAGTGCAGCCATTTATAACTGTATTTTAAAGAGCTACTAAAAGATCTGGTTAAAACATAGACTTCAGCAATATCTCCACTATCTCTATCAGCAACGATGTCTTTGTAACACCTGGTGAGCCCCTCCCACAAATGTATTCCATGACACGATTTAGCTTTTGTATTTAGGCCCTTCTGAAAGGAAAGAAAAGTGTCATTGTGAAAAGCAGACTATAAGTTGTTTGCCATCCGCAATGAATACACCATTGAGACTGCCGAGGTTGCTCCATCGCTATTTAGAGGTTTATCAGTACTCTGAAAGGCCTGGTGTTACTTAACCTCGAACAAGCAGAAGACCGGGAGGACTTTGTGGAAGGAATGATCTTGAATGGCAGTCCCAGATGCTGCTGGCAAGGCTAATTTGGGACCTGTACGTGGGCCTTGTGGAAATGTGTTTCTGAATGATCGGGCAGTAAATCCAAGTAGGAGTAGCTTGTACATGCGTTTCCTGTCACTTTTCATGAAAATTTCACACTGTACTTCGAAAATGACTGAGAAGCAAATCATTGGCAATGTTGGTGGAGATTGTTAGCCAGTTCCTCACCCAGGCAGAAAATATCGAAAAACCAGGAGGCACAGCAAACCCCAATGTTTCTAACACAACATTTTTTCGGTAGAATAGTGGGATCGCAAGATTTATGAGCCTTGCTACTTCACTTTTCCTCAAGAGCTGGTTGAAGGAGTAACCAAGCTTTATGACCAACGTGTCGCTGTGTCATTGACCTCGATGAAGTGCTCTCATTGAGCTTGATAGAATGATTTGTCAGCACTTTGCCATTGAGCTCGATTGAATGCTTTGTCAGCACTTTGCCATTGAGCTCGATTGAATGCTTTGTCAGCACAGCCATTGAGCTCGATGGGATGTTTTGTCAGTGATTACCATCGAGATTAATACAACCCAGGCCCCCAATGATTTCGACCCAACAGAAACATGTCGGACATTGTTTACAGAGATGAAAATATTTTGTTGGACGCATTTCTGTCCTTTGGAAAACAACTTTTCTTGTGGAGAATTCTTTTTCTGTCCAGATGGAAACTGCGCAAGGAAATCCTTTCAGTACCACTACACGTTCCCATAGTGCGAAAATTCAGGTATGTCAAGAATGATAGGTTGTGTTAGCACAATCGAGGATTTAGCCAGATGTCAGGAACGAGTATCATGCCTATGAAAGGTTTGGGTTTCCTTCAAGTCTTGATATATGGTCTTGTCATGGACTGACTCGTTCAACTGTTGCTCCCTTCTCTTTCCCAATGTTTACATAAACTCATACTCACACAGGCCCATCTGTTTCAAAAACCCCAAGTTCACTGCAGATTCAGTGAGACAAACGTTATCTTATACAATGGAAACCCCTTGTGGACTTGACAGATATCCTATATCAGATGCATCCTGAGGTAGTAATTTGGAGAACTGCAAAGGGTCGAAGAGGGCCTATTGCAGAACTGCAGGAAGAGAACCGGGATGATTAGATTTTTACACATGGTGCCATAAAGCAATTCTCTTCATTTTTCGGTGACTTTCGACGAATGTGATGATTTTGCTTATCCTTTGTTAAAAATCCTGCTGACAGACTTGAGCAGTACACTGGTATTTGTAACATTTTTCTAAAGACATGAAAACAAGTTCCGAACAACATTTCAAGACAAGTAAATTTGTTACAGAATTTCAGCAGGGATAGACATCCGGAGAGTATTTATGTTAAGAACCACAAGGTTTGTTTCTGACAATTCTTCTTTCCTTTTCTTTTTTTACAAACATAAAGACAAGTGCGTATATAGGTACCTTACTCATCTCCCTGAATATCTGAATCATCCCAATCATCTGAAATTTCTACAATCATTCTCTTATGTTTCTGACCTCGTGGAGGATTATCAACAACCTCGACATCACTTTCTGCACCTTTGTTGCCTTTGTCTGTATCATTTTTATGCATTGACATCCAAGTCAGCCAAGTTTTCGAAAGTTCCGTAATGTCCTGAGTGAGATTGTCCCAGAGTGTCTCAATTTTTTCCATGCGCTGACACGCTCGCAACGTGTCTACGCATGTAATTTTGCGAAATGTATCAATACATGCATTGCATAATGGCTGGGTACTGAGATAACGAAAGATACAGATAGAGCGCAGTGCTATATGCATAGAGCGCAGTGTCAAACACACAGAGTGCAGTAATATACGTATGGAGCATGATACCGAGTCGCGCGCAGTACGGCCTTGGGTGACAATTGGTAGAGTGCATGCTCTAACTTAGAATGATACTGGTTGAGGTCACACTAAGTATGAGAGCTCAGCACTTGATATTGAATACACTAGAGGCAGATCAGATATGCGCTCCAATGAATTGATGAGAGACAGACATGATATGAGAAGGATTGATCTGCCACGCACGCTGCGCGCGTGTATGAAAGTAGACATAGAGCGCAGTGATATCAACACCGTGCGCGGTATAACAACGCACGCATGCGCGCACAAGTCTGAAGTGACTATTGGTAGAGTGCATGCTCCAACTTAGTATGATACTTCATTGAGGTCACACTAAGTACAAGAGCTCAGCACTCGATACTGAATGCACTACCAACAGATTGCATACATGCTCTGCAGCCGTAATAAACGACATGCCTGATCTCAAGAAGAACTACGTGACACAGTGATCAATGACGCACAGGGCCCCGATCGTGCGGCATGCGCGTGCATGTCCCAAATAATACCTGAGTATAGATAACTCTGAGAGAACCCAGTTTGGCCAAAGAGCGCAGTGCCTAGGCTTACCACGGGTATCCCCCACCAACCAGAGAAACCTAGAAACTCAACTTTAGAATAGGATACAGCCTATATGATTGGTTGTCAGTCCAGGTATACTCCGAGGAAATGACGAGTGACATGCCAACACAAAGAGCGCAGTGCGAGTGGAGTCTCAACCATGAGGAAACAGAGTCTGGTCTCGAGATAGACCTCCAACCAAGTGTCCAGCCCCGGGCATGCTATAACAACACGCGTGCGTTGCAAGGAATAATGTTCTGAGGTTCTAACAGTACTGTATTAAGTTGTATCGACGGGTATGATGTAGAATTGTATAAATACTGTAGTGTAGATGTAGAGTACAAGTTTCGAGCCCACGGTGTAATAGTGCAAAGCTTTTCAGCCACGCGCTCTAGCACTTAGAGTAGCTAGGAACTTCAAGAGAGAATACAACCCATATCAGATATCTATTGTGTGATTTAAGTCGGGCGCTTAGACAAGAAAATAGCGCGGCACTCCGTGCAGAGAGTCTGGTTTTGGTTTGACTTGTGCTCTGTGAGAGAATAAGAGTACGGTGTCTTGAAGGTCACCCTTTCGAGTTCTTGAGGGCATTTGTGTGACGCGAGGCATTACAGGCGGCAGAGGTTCAAACCCTTTGGCTTGATTAGTGTTTGCTCTTCTGTGTATTTCCGCAGGTTGGCAAAGGTTCAAACCCTTTGGCTTGTCAGACGGGGTTTCTCTGGATTGCATAGGTTCGAATCCTGTGAGTCTACGATTGGTTGGAAGCTCGAGCACGTAGGTTCAAACCCTGTGGCTCTTGTGGAAGGTTCGGAGTTTTGTGTCAGTGTAGACACTTCTCCACGTGTTTGTAAAGGTTTTGGTTTAGCACGTGACGCGCGAGGTTTATTAGTGTGTTGAATTTAATAGGAATTGGTTTCTGCTTCGAGCGCAGTTGTTTAAGTGGTGTTTAGGGTGCTATTGATTGTGTGCAGTGGTTATTAGAGTCCCGAGCGACTGCTAGAAACTTGTGGAGACGTTTGACAAAGTTGTATTGTGTTATACACCCTTGCCTTGAGGCCTGGCGACGGAAGTCGCACCCTCTTGTTCTTGAGAAAAGCCTTTGGACTTAGAGAAGTCTAGATATTATACGAGCGCTATTGCTGTGCGTGTATCTTAGAGATATTGAGAATTCAATTGTATTGGTTCGCTACTTTCATCGCATTAGAATCCCCCCATGAACTTGAGCGTGTTTGTGTGTGTAGTGTTGGGTGTGGGTGTGATCAGTGTCTTCGACGCTGTTGCATTTCTAGCTCTGTGCACTTAGACAGCTCTTCAGCGCCAAATTTTTTGTTGCGTAACTTCTTTGGGCTGTCTTGTGGCACACTAAACCTTTCATCAGTATGACTGGTAAATATTGAAGAAGCAGAATATACCATATTCTGCATGTAGATGTGTGGATTCGACAAGAATCTTTCAGCAAAGTGTAGCATGAAAATGCCGCAATTGTAAAGATTTTGTTGTCTTGGGACCTAAATCTGATGAGCAACTATTAGTTTTAGATTTTAAGGCTTACATTTGCATGAAGTCCGATGGGTATGTGTTTCTTCAAGACTCGAATACCCTTCTTGTGAAGGGCTTCACTTGCCAGAAATAATGACAAGGACTTGATATCGTCCCAGTGAGCATGACTGAGCGAATCCAAGATAAAAATGAAGGACCTTAAACACAATGGATTAGAACAACTCGACAGGGTGCAAGGCTGCATACCTCGGAGAGTCTTCAACTGAAGTTTCCTCAGGTAATATCGTACTGTGAGGATTTGAAATGATAGCAAGATACCAGTGTAAACTTTGACATTGGTCAATATTGCATTTCACTTCATTTTAAGAAAGAGAATACTCCTTGTGAATCGGCACAATCAGATACTTGTGTGCAAAAATGTCGATCTTCGAGGTCCAATGTCGAATGTCGGTATAGTCCCTTTTGAAACATGTATTTGAGACTCTTGTAACGTGTATTCGAAAGCCTTACTTTTGTAACTTTGGGAAGCAAAAAGAACTGAAAAAGTAAACATTATTCATGAACCCTTCATTCTTCCTTGCAAGCCATTCGCACACAAGCCTACATAGTTAGAGTCATAACTGAGATGTTGCGCAAGCAACAAAAATGCACATTAGTCCGACTGATATCAAACTATCATTCAAAAAGTGTTTGCCACGTAACTGATCTAAGTTGTCGTTGCTGATGTCGGTGCCACCTTTCGTCAACCAAGGGTAAACAAGTATTCTTAGATTTATGTCAATTTATATCAAATACATTCGGAAGAGAACTCGAACACATTGAAGGACAAAAGTTCAGCTGTCGGTGAAGCTATGGAAGTGTTGTCCCTATTGGTGAGACA
>JAUEPR010000344.1:0-21251 GCA_030435655.1 Armillaria novae-zelandiae | reverse complement strand
AACGGCAGTTTCCGAAATCGAAGTCTAAACCAACGCCATTTGCCTCAAAATCTGGGGCACAAAGATATCGTCAGGTAAGAACATGTCACGTTGTATTCTGTATATTTTTACCGTGAGATAGTCAAGACCGGAGATCTGTGACGAGTCGCAAATTTAGACTATCCAACCAAACTACCTGCCAGTGCTTCAATTTTTCAATTCGAGATGGACTTGTTGTAATTCGGATAAGCTTGTCTCGCTGTCTATTCTTGTCCGGACGGAATTCTGTCATCATGAGGCATAGAAGATGCGTTGTGGCGAGCGACTTGGGGTTAAGATGGCCTCGATTTCGTGAAGACCCTTTAATAACTTGGAATTCTAACCGAAGTAGTCATCTACGTGTTCTTTCCCTTCCTTCATGCCATGTCGTCCGTCCCCATTGCTCAGTTGTAGGTGAAAATCATCCGCGCAGTACTCTCTGTGTACTGAGTGCGGTTTTTTTACAGGACTGGTCCGTTGGTAGGACATCCGTTTCTCCGTGGAAGCTACTGATCGGAAATTTCTGTTCAGGTTATCGGCCATTTTTTTAACTGGGGACTTTTCGGTGCCTTGACTCTCCAAGCATGTGGGTCCGACGCACTTTGTACTCGCTAAACGTTGAAACGGACCGGTTCGATAGACATATATTACATAGCTTTCCCCACCGACCGTTTTTCCCCACAAAAGCTTTGGCTCTGACTATATATCTGTTTGAAGTCGCGCAAACATGTATAGCCACTAGCGACGCTTTTAGGAATTTTGGCACTGGGTGAGGATTCTGTTATTCTGCTTTTCTGACTGACATCCTCATGTTCTTCGCAGCTGGGGCGATCTAATACAGCTTGACGCGCTTGGAACCTATTGGATCAATGGTCCGCTGATGACCTCACTCGGTAAGCGAAGATATTATATTTCTTGTGTTTGATGCAGCAGCTGAGATATACGAGTAGTCAGTGCTACGGGACAGTTTTTCTATGCCTGGCGTATCTGGATCTTGACCAAGGAATTCTGGGTTCCTTCTGTTATTGTCTTGGTAAGAAAGTTTGCTATCATCATTGGCGTTGCCGTCTCTTAATCAAGGTGTGTTCCATCAGCTTTCTTTGACTCAAGCAGTTGCCGGCATCTACGCAGGTGTATGGGCAGACGAGATTGGGCACTTCTCAGAGATACAGACGAAGACATATGTGGTGACTTCGGTTCGTCATGCTTCTTCGTTTCTCATCTCCGTATGAATGATGTTCTCAAGATGTGGCTTGCGGGGACGGCTCTTTGCGACGTGATCATCTCCGTGACCATGACTTGGAGTTTGTTAAGAGCGCGCTCCGGGATCCGGTCAACAGACATTCTCGTCATCAAGATAGTTAGACTGACAGTGGAGACTGGCTCAACATGCGCAGCGTTTGCAATCATTGATCTCGTGTTTTATCGGGTGTATCAACACAACAACTACCACCTAGTGCCTTCCATAGCGCTTTCGAAGTTATACTCGAATAGTCTGTTCGCTGTAAGTGTTAAAGCGGTGATCCTATGTGCGCTACTCATAAAATTTCGTTCTGTAGGTCCTGAACTCAAGGGTGCGGATCGTTGGCGGCCGCACAGGAGACAGTACGGCTCCCGACCCGACGCTAACAAACAACGGGGTAGTACCACGTCAGGCTCTGTCTGTGAGACATCGCCAGCGTTCCAAAGTGAACTTTGCTATGATGGAGGAAGACGTACGTCCAAGCCGGGATACCTCAGAAGAGGTACTTGATGCTGATGCTCGCGTAAGTGATCAATTTCGCCTGTCTATTATTTAATGCCGTGCTGAACTTCGCCGAATAGTCACACCATGAAGCCCATGAGATGGAACAGGTGAAAGTATCTCCGTACACTGCGGTATAGAACGATATCTCTTAGTTTTTGTGTGCCATGAGTAATCTACCGGCCGTACCATGTACAATGGCTGGGATATTATACCTGTAGCTTATTTAACGGAGCTCCGTTCATAGTGTATATTGACTGTATAAGTAGTAGAAGAGGGTTATTGGGGAATAATACTGTTTGGTGATTCGCCAAGTGATTCATCTTGGAACACAGGTCAAATTTACTGTGGAACAGAGGTCTTCGGTCCGGAATATTCCGGTGCCCGAGTTGCCCAGAAGGAGCTCCTAACACGTGACATCAATATCGGCCAATTTCGAGAAGTGGTCTGATTCTCAAAGCTGTCGACAATCTTTCTTTTCTACACCCATCTCGTACTCAACCATGCTGGATTTTTCAGCGCCATCGCCGTCAGAGTCGACGAGCTCCGGCTCTCATTCATCTTCAGGTTTCGACTCCTCAGACCCTTTGGACCTTAACTTGATTTTACAAGACGACATGATTCAGGACAGCCCAACGGAAACGGATTGGTCGCAGTTGACGTCCATGTTTCAAGAACCGATGGGCTATACGGATTTTGGTAGTATGGATTTTGGAACCTCGAATATGGTGGTAGAGCCCAGTCTATTGACCAAGACGAACCACTACGAATACGATTTTCCCTTCACGTTCCAGTCGCCTCCTGTTCTTCTGGCGGGCGACTACGGCTCTGTTCCCAGGCGAATGAGCGTTTCGTCATCAGAGGAGTCTTCGCTGGATCCCGCTGCCGAGTTGGCCCAGCGAGTCCGTGAATCAGCCGGCGTTGTAATGGCCATGCCTACAAGTAAGTCCAGTTCATACCGGCTGGGCTCATTTATAAGGTGTGCTGTATCTAATGTGGCTCACTTTTAGTGGGTTCAGCGTCGTCGGCGTCGCTGTCTTCATCCTCTTCGGTATCATCGGCTGCATCGACACCTCCTCCCAGCACCCCTCCCGCCTCACAAGCTGCCCCGTTCCACGCTACCGTCGTTCCTTCCTCTGCCACAGCACCTAGTACGATTCTCATGTCCTCTCGGCCTAAAACGTCTCACACTACCATCGAGCGTCGGTACCGCACGAACCTTAACGCCAGAATTCAGTCCTTGCGTATGGCGGTTCCAGCCCTTCGAGTGTTGGAATGGAATGATGGGCCCAAGAAGAGCAAAGGGACGAAGGCCAAGATCAGAACCGAAGAAGACTCGACAGATATCATCGACGAGCGAGGATACGTTGATGGAGTCAAGGTGGCAAGGAAGTGTAGCAAAGCCAACGTTCTTGGAAAGGCCGTCGAGTACATTCGAGTGCTTAAGAAGCGGGAGATGCGGTTGAAGCGTGAACAGGATGGACTGAAGGCGTTGGTTTCGGGGCTGGTTGGCGGATCTGCCCTCCTGCACACCTGGGAGAAAGAGTGGAGGGAGAAGTTTGGCGGTGAAGAGAAGGACGAAGTGGACGTCCTCGATATCGATCTTCCAGAGTCGGATGACGAAGACAACGATGAAGAAGAAGAGCGAAGGAGGAAGAAGCCTAAGGTCGAGGTTCCATCTCCACCACCCACCTCCTCTGTACCCGCCGGTCCGCCTGTTGTTCCTGAGAAGAGGAAGCGCGGTCGACCACGCAAGGTGATTCCTCCCGTGGCCCCAGTTGAAAAAATTGGAGCCAAAATGGAAGCGCAATCTCAAGCACCACAATACCTTTTGGCTACATTCGCGCTGTTCTCCTTCTTCAATAACCCTTTCAGTACGACAGCGTCTACGTCAGAGCATACCCACGAAGGAGTGATTCTCAGCGCAAGACCCCACTCTACTGTCAGCATGTACCAATCGTTGATTCAAGCCTTCCATCTTCTCGTGTCGGTTTTAGTATTCATCTCTATTCTTTGGCCATGGGTGGGCAAGATCAAGGGTCGATTGAACTTTAATTTGGGGGCTTTCCGTGCGACTAAGGAGGTTCGTGGCCCATCCGTGACACGCACTGCCAGTCTCTTGGGAGCCCTTGAGCCTGCTAAGAGAGGCAAGCAAGGCGAGGCGAAGCGACTTTCGAAGGCTCTCGGATGGGGTCGCAAAGGGGGTTCGTTTGAGGAAAAAGGACTTGAACAGCGAGCGTGGGTCAGACTTGGAGAGATTTGTGTCTTCAACCCGGGTTTGTGATCTTCGTTAGGGATTTTGGTTCGTGCTGACGATGATTCAATAGACCAGACGTCATTGATCACTCGATTGCTCACAATGTACCGACTTCGGACTCACCTTCCTTGGTTCAGCGCCAGCGCAGGCGACTTGAGCACTCTGGCTATGCTGTCGTACCCTGTCACTAAGAGGCACGCAGCGAGGATTTGGGAAGTTGCGAAACGTGATGGGGGCATCACCTGTCCATACGAGCGACTCGTACTGGACTCTGTTGGTGTCGACGAAGCCGTGTCGAGGCTGAATGCTTCAGGTACCGCGGCCGAGTGGGATAGATACACTCCGATCGGTGTTGTCGCGTGTACTCTTGTCTTGGAACGCACTAAGGCACATCTGGAAAGCATGTTCGTCGAGTCTGTCGTCCCTGCCAGCCTTGAATCGGCCAGTGAGAGTGATAAAGAGGACGACTTCCGTAGGATCACAGTTGACGCTGCTCGTTCCTTGGGAGGCAAGATGGCGGAGCTTGGGGACGTGTTTGAGAAAGTATGGCTGGGCGGTGGTGGTGGATTGGAAGGTTGTTGGGTTGATGACGAGGAGGAGGAAGAGGAAGAGGAGGAGAAGGATGGCGTCGAGCGTGACATCAAGTCGTTGATCCGTGGAATTGTGCTTTACAGGAAGCTCTTCCCCTCGGCTGTGATGGGATGTGGGGGCGAGGGCGTGTCTATTCTACTGAGCCCACCGCCAAGCCCATCGCTGACTGACCATGAAGGTGCGGGATACAAGTTGAGGACCATCATGGGCAGGAAGGTGTTCGATAATGAAGAAGTTGAGGAGGCCAGGGATAGGGTTGTTGATATGCTCGTCACGTCGGAACGGCGTGGTCGGCCATGGGGACAGCTTTAATGGGTTTGTTAGGACGTGGACCAACAAGTATCTGCATATCTATATTTTAATACTTTATCCTTGTTGTACAGGGGAATTCACGCTTGGATATTTAAATGACATGATTTATCATGAGACCGATGTTCAAGGGCACGGGAGTATAGTGACGGACATGCATATGTACGGTTTTTTTACGCCCATTTCCAGTGAGTTGATCCTAGGATGTTTTGCGAGTGCATACGTACGTTTATGATCGTAATGCGTTGGGTATGCGGCGACCGTCGACTATCTGTGCTCGTCTGCGAAGTTCTCTCCCAGCTTCGTGGTTCTCCTCGACATTGTAATCCGACTTCCTTGGTGCCATGAATGCCCAAGGACGCTCCCTCACAGGTTTGTTTGCCCTTAAACATGAAACAGAGCCTCGAACTACGCGTTATTTTATGTCTCCCACCTTGACGTCCTTTGGCTTTGCATTATCGTCGTGCAAATGTTCTTGAGTAAGTACCGTGTGTAGTGTAAAGACACGAAAGGGAAAGGAAAATTACAACAGTTTCGATACTACTATCTGACTGGTCGAAAATAAAGTAGGAAGTACGATAATCAAAAACGATACTTTGACAAGAAACCGATAGAACGTCACGGTCCACATTTATTCCAAGATCTCTGCCTGATTCCTTATGTTCAATGAATACTACTAGCCGCCGCGCTCCGGTTGAGCCTCGATATCCATTGCAGGGACTGCATTCTGGATAGTAGAGTCTGCAACTTGAGAACTTGTCGTGCCAGGCCCCGAAGGTGACTGGAAATGGAGCGATGACACTATGCTTATGTCGCAGTCATCCCTGGGGCGCGTATGGCCTGCCGCCGCTCGACCAACAAGGAGTGTGGGTGCAACTCCCTATGCAAGGAGTTTAATCAATAACAGCTTAAAGGGAGTTTATGGTCACGGACACACCTTTGCAATGCTGGCTATCACATCGAAGTAAAGCACTTTGAGATCACTGCGAATAGTGAAAGCCAAATATAGGATCAGAGATGTTGAATAGAGAGCTGAGGATTCTAGCAGTACTCCAATAAGACGGCGACCGATTGCGCCGCGCTTAATACCAGCAACTGATATGATACGGTATATGATGAGCAAGGTGCAAGATAATGTTGTGGCCAGGATGAGAGATATATAGAGTGTAAGGAGTAACTTCGCGATTGCGTCTTCGTAATATAAGAATATCATGATTCTCGATACTACAAACAAGTTCGGTGTTACTATGAGCATAGAAAATGGATGGGACCATACACATACCCACTGAGGCAACTAGGGAAGACATTGGAAGCAGAATAACGGGCCGGCGTCGCCCCCAAACCATCCAGCAGCACCAAATCTAAAGTCGAAATGACGTTGATGGGAATAATCCCCAGGGGATAATTGCACAATATGCACACACCATATATAAGTCTGCTAGAATAGTACTCACGGATGCTGCAATAGCCATCATCCAAGAGGCTACTTGGGGACCTTTTTGGAGATTTAAAAATACAGTCCAAAAACTTTGCCCTTTTTTGACGAATGCGAAGCGAAGATATGACCAGGAGCCAAAAGCGCCGATAGTAATCAGAGTATAGATGAGAATGATAACGATGACGGTGGCTCGTCGAATGTCCCAACATTTGTTGACGACTGTGCTGTTTGTTTCAGTATGGGTGTCATAGTAGATGTGCTCTTAGCTCACATATATTCCACAACGAGACAGTGAGAATGCCGGTGTATATGCCTTATATCAGTCAGTCAACACCTGCGTGACGAAACACTGAACATCGTTGCCCACCATGCAATAGCGAGTACATAATTGTGGTGTTCAGCCAAGCGTCTCCAAGTTGAAAGATGAGAGTCCTGTCGTCGTCAGTAAGACCTAATGGACCATCTGTCTGAGTCGCCATGGGGGAAGCGAGGACAAGGACGTAGTGGGTTACGAGAACTTATATACTAAGCCTCTTGTTATAAATGGACACCCTCGGAAGCGGTTAAATCTTGGCAAGTTTCCAGCTACCCCGTCAACTCGAAAAGACCGGTCGGCATCACGATCGAGAGGAGATGTCTGATGGCCGAGGATCACGCATAGGCCAATTATATAACACGTTACACCACTCACCGCCTACCATTTTCCCCTCCTCGAATACTTGCAGCTTTTATGATCATAGACGTTCTAGAGCCCGTATCACTCTAGAAAACATCTCTCCAGCTCCAAAATTTCTTAGCAATGATGTATTCGGTACACTTGACGATGCTTGGGGGTGGAAGTCCGAAGCTGACACTGCGCAATATCATGATCGGGCCTGGCGCTCAACTCGGAGTTTCTGTTTCCGCTCGGATGACACGTGGTGTTGGCAGCCGTCTATCGTGCTGTTTGTTTCATTACGGCCATCTTCCACAGCCATGTCTTCCGTATCTGACGATGAAGAGGACACAAAATTTGCTGAAGAAATTAGCCAGCCTGACAACAAACAGTCAAAGTCAAGAAATTAACTGACTGTTCGTCACACAAAAGAAAGTCCACAAGAGGGCCGGGTTGACGGGCATGAGGATCTGCAAATATGTAGTCCAAAATACATTCGGCGACGAGCAGAAATTTTCTGCAAACAAGGATGTGAAGAGCTGGGACCGACTGCCAGGATGTATGGAATATACTATGAAGAGCACGCTGCATTGATACCGACACGATGAAGAATGAAGGGGCGGATTGGACGTTTGAGAGTTTGTGTGAGTAGAAGTCTAATGGATGCTTCATTTTTCACTAAACAGTAAACAGGCTGGTCCCATTATGTCCGTCGCAGAGCCGTCAAGTTGACCACGGTCGGTCACTAGCTCATCCACAGCCAGTGTCCAGCGGCCAATGGTTCCCTCACGAACAAGGTCTCATTCGGGTCTTACCCCATTCTCATGGTGTCCCCCAATGACACGTGTCTTGTTGGGCATTGTCTTCCCGCAGGATTCGCATACATAGTAGACCATGAGATTTAAGAAGAGAGAAGGTGATCAGTAGTAGAGAACAACGATCAGTGCAAGCAGCGACTTCGGGATCGTACTGCTAAGCGAGTCACCATAGCGTGACTGGCGTGGCGACACCTTCCTTTCCTATCACCATCATCATGTTCTACAGCGTAAGTTCGTTATTCAGATTTCTTGGGATACACTCGCGGCTCAGATGACGAATACGATCGATGGGCTAACATTACAATGGACTCTGGTTGGTCGTGGACGAATCTAGAACCGTTCTATAGAAAGGTAATCATTCGTGGAGTATCTCCGTTCAAGATCGCTGACTTTTCTAGAACGAAAGACTGGTTGATCCTGCAGACGGTCACAATACTTCTCGGCAAGTCGATCCAGGCGCCCACGGCTATGGACCCATTGAAGTCAGTGTTCCCGGATATCCTACGGAGATTGACGATCGCGTCATACTCAGTAGTCAGGAACCGGGAGATGAGTTTCTCTTCAACCTAGATCTTCAAGGTGGCACCACAGTTGGTTTTGGTATGCGACAGCGATTTCATTTGTAACTGCACTTGTTAAATCATAACCTTTGGCAGGACTTACTCAATCCACTATCGGCGGAGGAGAAAGATGCAGTGCCGCTGACGCGTACCTTCGCACTGCACTAAACAGATCCAATATAGACCTTCTTATGGGAACACAGGTAACCAGACTTATCCAAACAAATGACACTAGTGGCGTATCGGCTTTCAAGACGGTGGAGTTTGCGCAGAGTGATGATGGTGCGAATTCGATCCCTCAGTTCAAGGACCCTCAGGACCTAATCCCCAAAGTTAGGCACCAGATACACACTCACCGCGACAAAGGAAGTCATTCTGAGTGCCGGTGCCCTCAATACTCCCCAAATTTTACTTCTCTCCGGTATAGGAGATACAAATGATTTAGAAGACATGGGTATCACACCCATTGTGGACCTCCCTGATGTTGGCAAAAATCTACATGATCACCCACAACTCTCGAACTACTTTGTCGTCAACTCTACGACCACCCTTGATGATATCTCTCGCGATTTTGAATTAGCGGCTGAGTATCTAGAAGAATGGGAGGTGTACAGGCAAGGCCCGTATACGGACGGCTACAAGTTCTCATGCCCTTGGTTTTGTTCGCCTTGCTCAGAACGATTCGATTTTCGAACTTTATGCCGACCCGTCTTCGGGTGAGTTTGGACAACCATCGTTGTAGTATTTCTGACGAGGTTCTGACAGGCACGAAGTCTGCCCATTACGAAATGGTTTTCGCGGTACGTGTCTCCGTTTCCGAAGACATCAACGAGTTAAAACGGTCTTTACGTTCAGAATGGATATTCGGGGTCTTTGCCGTCTACGGGCTATTACTTGACCGTGAATACTGTTGTACTCAATCCCGTTTCCAATGGCAGAGTCACACTTGCCTCTGCCGACCCTTTTGACTTTCCCATAATTGATCCGGGGTTTCTTACTTCACCCCTCGATATTTATATCATGTTATCAGCAGTGAAGGGCGTCTGTCAATTCATTGAAGCTTCGCCCTGGGATGATTATGTCATTGAACGTTACGGCGAGCTCGGTGAAGCTGAAACGGACGAGGAGATCGAGGCAGCCATACGGAATAACGCGATATCCATCTGGCATCCTAGCTGTACCGCGCGGATGAGCGCCTATAATGCCACTGATGGCGTTGTCAACCCGGACCTCACAGTGAAAGGAGTGTCGGGTCTTCGAATTGTCGATGCATCTGTGTTTGTGAGTTCTTGACTGGTTGGACCACGCGAGGTGTTAATTCATCGCAATGATCTTTGATAGCCTAAGATACCCGCCGCTCATTTAGTGGGTCCCGCTTATATTGTCGCTGAGAAGGGTGCCCAGTTAATTCGCGACGCGTGAGGGATATGACGTTTAGCCTATCTTTGGTATCGTAGAAATAGATAGCCATGTTTGCCTTCACACGAATTTGATTGTATCGATGCTCGATAGCCATTTTCTGTGGGAACTTGACTACAACTCCGTATTCGATCCTGCCTCGAGGCTTTCCTGCGCCGTCATCTCACCTCTCCCGGACCAAAGGCCCCGGCGGTGCACCTACTAAGTAAGAACAAGTCAAAGCTGGATATACAAGTACATAGGGTATCCCGAGCATTTTTCATTTCAGTTCATCTCTCCATTCTGGAACCACAAAGTCCATAATCACATCTTCCATCTGGTAGGCAAGTCCCCAAGGAACCACAGGAGGAAAACCTATCCCATCTCCCACCTTTCCATCATCAAACTCCCCCTTCACTTTAGTGAGTCGTAACTTTTGCTTCATAAATGGAGTAAGGACAGCCCACTTCTCAGTCCCCACCTCTTCCGGCGAGGCTCCTTGCGGAAGCGGTGGCTGCACTAATGTGTTATGATTGCCAAGGATTTTGGACGAGAAGGGGATACGAAAACTGGATAGCAGTGGAATACGTCCTACGGATACCTTGAAGAACGGTGCTGAAGGGGCATCAAGCGGGCTGACAGCCAAAGACCACACTGCTGTGGCGGGATCTTCGGTAAAGGAAAATGAGGCTACTTGCTCTAGGCTCGAAGTATCAAAAGATGTCGCGAGAAGGATCCACGTAAAGGACGTACTAGGAATGTTCCAGTTTCTTCGACCTGCGGTGCGGTGTCAGTATACACCAAAGGATTAGGTTTTGAAGGATACAGACCATTTTCCACCGATGCTGCAGTCGAAACATATATCCTGGTAATTCTTGTTCCTGTAGTTCCATCCGCATACTTCCATCGACCAGGTACATACATCACCTCATCATCTATCCCAATCGAAGTCAGCTTTTCGTTCTCTTCCAAGTATCTCATTTCGACAGACTCACATGGACCTGCGCATCGGTGCAATTTAGCTTTGAAATTTACATCAAAAATAGTGACATACCGACCGGTGTTTCAGTGTAAGACACGACCTGTTCCTTTTGTTAGCTCTGCGCTGTACTATGAATCATGGAATGACTGACCATAATCATTCCTGGCCCTCCTATGAATTCACCGCCTCCCGCCAAAGCGTCCGCTTGGTATGGCGCCGCCCATCCTGCTGGGAAATTCGCTTGCTTTGACAGAGGTGATAACACAAAAATCCAACTTCGCGCTTTAAGATCCCACGGACTGGTTTCTTCATGTTCAGTAAAACTGCCATAGTGTTGGAGACAGATCAACGTACGCTGGCGCCACAGGGATCCCGCTCTCGCTGAGCACCTGTGCAATGGTGCTTTGGTTCTCAGATGCCATGCTGGGAAAGTTGAAAGATGTACAGCAAGCGCCGCGCGCCTAATAACGTAACCACGAGGTGGTATTTAGCTGTGTTAGTGCGGAGGAAGACAGTCATCTGCTACATCAAAAGATTGATAACCTCCTCCTATCTGTAACAGTTATCATTCCATAGCCTGAGGCAGAGACACCGCAGAGTTGAACTTGACGTATCATAACCTCGGCAGCAACTAAAATGAGTCGACTGGAGAAACTCAATACCGGCGAGAAGCCATGTAGCAGTTGCATGTCACTGCTGAGGTCATTGGAAAGGGAGTTCATATACAGGGCCGGGTGGGCCGAACTTCAAATGCAAGGCTTGATTTGGGCATCACCGCCCTGTGAGTGGCATTAAATATTAACTCTTTAATTCAACAACCAGGCTCCTTCTCTAATATCTTAAGTTCTTATTTTTAAGGCCTCGGCGCTGATGTCCACTGTCCAGATCGACTTTAGGTGCAGCTGGAAAATTACGCTCGGGTTACAAACGTGGTTGTTATTTAGTAGTGCTGTGGTGAATTCTCGTCTGACTTTGACTAAGAATTGATATTACACGAGCATTCGATACACCAAGGTCTATCGAATGAGATCAAGTAGAAAATCACCGACGAATGTTGGGCAAGTGCAGAAATCTACCTGGACGAAGAGCGAGAATAGTAACCATGTGTGTCACGGAATCAACATTCCGTTTGCATGCGTTCTGCTACCTTTTCGATCATCTAGAACGCCAAGAAGGAGTAAAACGAGTGGAAGGCTACATAAGGGTTGCCACCGGAAATCTACTTGGCATCCTGGATGCAAATCGCGGAGGCTGTGATCTAATGTAAATCTAGTAGGAAATTCACGGAGCAATGGTGTACATACTATGAATTTATATTTCTTAGTCGTATGAGTCGCACTGCCAATCTGTTCATTGGTAACTGAAGGCTAAATCGTTCGCTAAAACTATACACGTGTCTGCAGGAGAATTTGAGATCAGGCTGTTAGAAGCATAATCCTCCGCCATCAATGCGCCATGATTAATCACCCTCTCGGTTTCGCATTCGCTACGTTTGCGCTCTATCGTGGGTTGCTGTGAGTATTCCTTTTCCCCATCGGAATGAGGATGACAAAACTTTGCAATGCTGCCACGCGACATAGCGACACAAAACAGAGAGGATGTAACCGTCCTTGTCATAATTCACCTCTTTATTCCAAAAATGGGCAACGAACACCCACGGATCGGGTATGTTTTGTCTGGGCGCGCCATTTGCTAGGCTTACCGTATATCGCGTAATCTGCATTTGTCGATCGCGAGTGTCGGGGGCGGGTTGAACTGCCCTGGTAAGAAAGTATGGATGAAGTGTGTCTGGGGTATAAAGGCGGGATTTTAGCAATCGAAAAAAACGTCGTTCTTGCACTTCTTTCCCTGTGTCCTGAACAACAATCACTAGGGTCATGCATTTCTATCCTCTGCTCCTCGCGATATCGCTCCTGTCGGGATCCGTAGTCTCCGCTGCAGCTGTCCCCGGGAAACGAGAGTGTGCTAGCGTGGAGACACTTTCTCTCGACGAGCTATATGATCTCGCGATCGCCGAAGGAGGTCGGCTCGTAGTCAAGGCGGGTGGCGACGAAAAGGACCGGCAAGACTCTACTGTCCAAGCCTTCCAGGAGAAATTCCCGAAGATCAATATTACCATTACTGTTGACCTGTCAAAGGTGACATTTTCCTGTAGTTATCACGAGCATGGATTGATGGTATTCCCTTTGAAAGTACCACGACAGCGTCATCGACCGATCGCTGAACCAGACGGGGATAGCAGGCACAGACGTCACTCATCTGCAGACACTCCACGATTTCATCAGGTGGAAGGAGGAAGGGCATGTGAGTACCGAGTTTCACGCTGATCCTTGTTCTGGCTGACATTTTCACAGCTCTTATCGTACAAGCCGGCAGGATGGGACCAGATTCCAGACAACATCAAGGATGCTGATGATGCTACCTATGTGTGAGTCTTTCTGAGCTTCAGATTCCGTAGCGTCGACTCAAGAAGACTGGTTGACACCGTAGAGGATTTTCGTACATCCTGTTCACTAACAACTTCGCCACGGCAAAAACCAACGTGTCTGAAGCGCCTACTGAGTTTCTGGACTACCTGGACCCCAAATGGAAGGGAAAGATCGTGTCAACCTATCCCAACGACGACGACGCAGTCCTTTTTGAGTGAGCCTTCTCGTAACACTCTTCTCCAAGCGTATGACCGATGAGCTGGCAGATTCTTCAAGATCCAACAAACACACGGCTGGGACGCAATCTACGACTTCATAGCGCAAGATGTCCAATGGGTTCGTGGAACCGCCACTCCCGGCGCCGTCCTTTTGGACGATAGTAACGACCGCGCCGTGACATTTACCACTGGGACCGGTTTCAGAAACGGCAGTTCCGGGGTGTTCCAGCAGTTGCCCAAGAGTGACTTTAGTCATAGCATTGTCTGGTCGCAGCGGGCGGCGATATTCGAGACAGCAGAGCACCCTGATGCTGCGAAGCTCTACCTCAACTGGCTCATCTCTGAGGAGCGTCAGGCCAGCCTCAGTGGATGGAGCGTGCGCAATGATGTTCCACAGCAAGATGGTCTCAAGCGTACGTATAGGTCGTTTCCTCGAATTTGTGGCCCCAAGCTGACCCTGAATTCGTTGGTAGCTTTATCCGAATATAGCGGACAGTTGGACCCGCCCGCGTTTGAGCGATTTATGGTCGACCGCAATGTTGTTGAACGATTTCGATTCCAGTTCGAGCAGCTGATTGGTACGGCGCAGGGTCTCAGCTCGTTAGACGACGACCTATAGAGAAGTATTTTAGATTCGAAATATATACCGATAGTCACTGCCAAAATTATGATCACCACTAAAAAGGATTTTGGGAGGAGATCGACAACAGCGTGAAGAAAAAGATGAAACATGGCAAAAGCCAAGTCGCGCACACGGCCCGGCTCCCGTCCCTCACTCGTCACATTGATGGTCCCATTGTTTGCTCGAACGTGCTAGCAGGTACAAAAAAGAATCCTTTATTTTTGTTGTTCAAACATCTAACAGTTACATAGAAGTTACATCGACTGACGACAAAAAAGACACGGACAAGATACATAGAAGTATCAATTTCCAGCACCATCCTTCCATTAATTCCAAGCTATCAATGCCGAACCGCCCGAAGAGTATCGTACGCAGGGCACAGACTGTCCCGTGTCCTGTCGGGCTCAATCACGGTCGTCGCGTCGGTGCACGTCGTTCTGTTTAGTCGCATTGGTCGTGCCAATATCGTAAGAGGCTTATGCCTTCGCTACTATACAGGCGTCCGCAAGAGAACTTAGGGTCAGGCTGCGAGAAGATGATAACCTGCCGCCGCCAATGCGCCATTATTCACCACTCTTTCGGTTACTTCGCGTGTAGTACATTTGCGCTTTTTTGTGGGTTGCCGTGGGCGTTCTTCTTCCTCATTGGAATGGGGATGACAAACCGTTCGCAATGGTGCCACGCAACATAGCGAGAAGCCAGAGAGGATGTAACCATCCTGGTCATCATTTGCCGCTTCATTTCCGAAAATGAGCAACAGTTACCCGCGAATCAGTCTGAGGGATGTTTTTGTCTGGGCGCGTGATTTGCGATGCGTACCTCGTACCGACTTGTCGGTGGCGGGTTGAACTACCCTGGCGAGAAAGCACGGATAAAATGTGTGAGGTATAAATGCAACAGTTAGCAGTCAAATGACAGCGTCATTCTTGGACTTCTTTCCCTGCATCCTTGAACAACAATTACTGGGGAGATGCGCTTCTATTCTCTGCTCCTCGCGACATCGCTCTTCTGGGGATCCGTGGCGTCCGATGCAGTAATCTCTGGGAGACAAGATGATGGCGTGGAGACACTTTCTCTCGACGAGCTATATGATCTCGCCGTCGCCGAAGGAGGTCAGCTCGTCGTCAGAGCCGGTGGCGATGAAAAAAATCAGCAGGCCTCTACTGTCCAAGCCTTTCAGGAAAGATTCCCCAAGATCAACATTACCCTTACTGTTGACCTGTCGAAGGTGACATTTTCTTGTAGTTATCCACGACTATGGATTCATGGTATTCCCTGTATAGTATCACGACAGTGTCATTGACCGATCGCTAAACCAGACCGGGATAGCAGGCACAGACGTCGCCCATCTGCAGACACTCCATGACTTCATCAGGTGGAAGGAAGAAGGGCGTGTGAGTACCGAATTTCAAGCCGATCCTCGCCTTGACCAACATTTTCGCAGCTCCTTTCGTACAAGCCAGCAGGGTGGGACCAGATTCCAGACAACATCAAGGACGCTAACGATGCTACATATTTGTAAGTTTTTCCGAGCTTCAAATTCCGCAATGTTGGCTGAAGAAGACTAATCGATGTCGTAAGAGGAATCGTGTATTTGTTCTTCACCAACAACTTCGCCACGGCAAAGACCAACGTGTCTGAAGCGCCTACTGAGTTTCTGGACTACCTGGACCCCAAATGGAAGGGAAAGATCGTGTCAACCTATCCCAACGACGACGATGCAGTCCTTTTTGAGTGAGCCTTCTCGTAACACTCGTCTCCAAACGTATGACCAACGAGCTGGCAGATTCTTCAAGATACAGCAAACACACGGCTGGGATGCAATCTTCAGTTTCATCGCGCAAGACATCAAATGGGTGCGAGGAACCGCTACTCCTACCACCGTCATTTTGGACAACAATAATGACCGCGCCGTGACATTTACCACTCAAAACGCTTTCACAAACGGCAGTTCCGGGGTGTTCCAGCAGTTGCCCAAGAGTGACTTCAGCGATAGTATTATCTGGGCACAACGGGCGGCGATATTCAATACAGCAGAGCACCCCATCGCTGCGAAGCTCTACCTCAACTGGTTCATCTCCAAGGAGCACCAAGCCGATCTAGGTGGATGGAGCGTGCGCAATGATGTCCCACAGCAAGCCGGTCTCAAGCGTACGTATAGATCGTTTCCTCGAATTTGGGGCACGAAGTTAATATTGATTTCGTTGATAGCTTTATCCGAGCTCAGTGGACAGTTCGACCCGGCTGCCTTTGAGCCATTTATGATCGACCGCAATGTTGTTGAACGATTTCGATTCCAGTTCGAGCAGCTGATCGGTACGGCGCAGGGTCTTAGCCCGTTGGACGACGACCTATGAAGAGGTATTTTAAAGAAATATATACCGATAGTCATGCCAAAATTGCGATCACCACTAAAAAAGATTTTGGGAGGAGATTGGCAAAAGTCGTAGCGTGAAGAGAAAGATGAAACGTGGTAAGAGCCCAAGTAAAAAGTCGTGCCGGCATGCGGCCCGGTATGCGTTTTTCATCGCTTCGCCACCTGCTTAACGGAGGGAGAAAATCCTCTCGAAAATTCATTTGCAACAATTTGAATCAGTGCGCATCAACAGTCCTATTGCTTGCTTGAACATGCTAGGCACCGAAAAAAACACTACTATCATTTTGGTTGTACAAATACTCAATATTCAACCGTTACACATCAGTACACCGACAACAACAGTGCACACAACGAAGACTTAAAATCTGAAAATAGATATTAATTCAAACCGTCATCCATCCCCTCGGTTCCACGCTATCATTGCTGAGCCGCCGGAAGGGCATCATACGCAGGGCAGAGACTGTCCCAGACCGCGTCGGGCTCAATCGCGGCTGCCGCATCACCGGGATCCGCCAGCATCACCGTGGCGAGACCTGCCTGCAGATGCCAGAAGATGTGACAGTGGAAGAACCACGGGCCTGATGCAGAACAATTAGTACAGCGACTCGGAGGGAGACTATTGGCGAAGCGAACATACCAGGCTTGTCAGTCCTGAACCGAATCATCGCACCAGCAGCACCGGCTGCGACAATATCGCGCTTGATTGGATCCTTGGTGTTAATCTCCTCGGTGGAGTTGGACTTGATCAACCAGAAGTTCATCTACAAGGACCGGGGTGAGGTCGATCATATCGAAACTATGATCAGGAACTTACGCCATGCAAATGAATTGCTACATAGAGATGTCAGTCAATGGCAAAGCCGCGGAACAGGGGATGTAAAGACTCACGGTGAGCGTCGTCATCGTCGCTATTGATCCCCATCAGCATGGCACAGACACGGGGTAAAACAAAACTCACTTGGGTGGGAACGTAATCTGTATGGTTTTGTTGGCCGGGAGGACGAAGGTATTCTCCGTCTGATTAAAGTCGGCCGCTTCAACATCACCCTCGATGATCTTCACAAGGGTCGGGACCACAGGAGGGACATAGGATACGTTGTTGACGTTCCAAATTGCTTTCCCGGCAATGTTAACAAACTCAAGAGTAATGTTCACGTCGGCGGGTGGGGCCTGTAAAGAATGGATCAGGACTCATGGAAGCATTGTGTGTAAGCTGGAAGCTTACCGATTCAGGGACCAGAGGGCGGAGGTTGCCTTCGACCAGAGGAACGCCGTTGACTGGGCCCAAGGTCATGGGTGTAGTGGGGTCTCGCCTGGGAGCACCGGCGTATCGCAAAATTGCTCGGGACAGAGTCGCATTTTCTGTAAGGGTTTGTGTAGCATCATCCCTGAATAAGGAAGAAAACGTACGGTTTAAGTTATTCAAAGGGTTACCTCCAACCTGAATCGCAACACATAAGAGAGTTAACCATGTTAGCGTAAAGGGTACTTGCAAATGGTGCGTTAATCCAGTAATTGTCAACACGTTGGTTCGCGTGAAGCTGTGGACGAATATATCTCAGAGATAATCCACTTTGACAACGAGCAACGAGCAGGATACTTACGACGACAGAGTATCGTTGACCAGCTAACAGATCGATACTGTCGACTACCGAGGGGGTGAGCTCTGCTCCATCAGCTTCGATGACCTATACCCAAGGATGCATAAATATCATATTTACAACCCAGTCTTGAAGGACGAACCGTCAAACTGTGCTTGTCGATCGAGAAAGTGAAAACATTCCGGGCCGACTCGTTGATGATGCGGAACCGGTATCGCTTGCCCGGAACGACGTTGACCACCGACCAATCCAGCTCGGGACCGCCATTGAAGCGGCCGGCGCCGTTTACTGTGCCAGAGTCGGAGACGCTGCGGAAAAGTGAAAATGAGTAGGGATAAAAATCTGGTAAGCTTACGGGATAATCCCAGTGGCCTCGAATTGTTGGAGCATAGGGAGTGTGCTGTTGTGCCACCAATCACCGAGTTGGATGATCTAGAAAGTTGAATAATAAGTGGCAAGTAAAGAATCTGCGAGACATTGTCGTTACCGTTGATTCATCGTCAACATCGTAAAGATGAGCCAAAGGATCCTCGGGGTCTGAATTATGACCTAAGCTTAAAATTCATCAAGTCAACAAAGGCGACCTACCGTAGATGATCAATGGTCCACGAAAACCCTGGAAAAGAGAGAAGCTTTGAGTACAGCAGTCAATGCTATTATGAATGTTACGTCACGTACGTCGATATATTGGATGCTCAATTGACTGTGCAGGGTATGATCAAAACAATTCCAATGCATCATGAAGCCAATGCACATACCTATGATACCAGAAGGTTCCAGTTTGACCGAATTCACTGAGATCGACTTCATAGGTGTAAGACGCGCCAGGCCCGATAGGACAGGTAGTGACAAAGGGAGACCCCTCGTTATACAAGTTCTCTGTTGCGAAGAAGATACCGTCCAAATCCTAGGGTAATTGATTATTAGATGCATACCGCAAACTATCAAGAGCTTACCAGTGAGGTGGAAAGACGCATCGAGGGATCGACCTAAGGACGTATTAGAAAGACAATTATGATATAACCAAAGACAGAGTACAAACCAAGTCATTGTGAAGCGTGATCGACAACAAGTCATTCTTGTTAACCAAGATTGGTGGGCCAGGATAACTGAAGGTATCTTCAGGATGCAGGAGAACCAAAGGGAAAAAGCGCCTCCTCACGTTCCGTTAGCAACGATCGTACCTGTAAATCGAGTTTACACAAAGTCAGTTCGGGGACTGCAGCGTAGAAGAGGTAAACCTTACTCCTAAGATGGCCATCGGGTGCCAAATTTTTGTTAACGAGGTCGATCGCGAACTCTTTCAAGTTCTTCCTTCCACCTTTGGACGGTGCAGAGACCGCCACGCCGGCAGCAGGATGGGGGCGCAAGAGTGCAAGGAGGACTATTGGTGCAAGCAGAGAGAACATAGCGTGCTGGATTCTCCTTGACCGTCTCCACAAAGTATTTATACCTTCCTGCTGCTGTCTTTCCACACTCGGTACCGGTCGCAAAAATGCAGCAGAGGCATTAAACCCCTCCTGTGAAAGCCAGAAACACGAGCCCCCAACCTAGGGAAAACTATACAACGGGACGTTGGTGAGCATTGCGCGCTTCTCACCATCGTGAGCAGATAATGATCCAGCTGGAGGCCATGGTGAGCAAAAACGAGGATAGGTAATGAGAGTGCTTGGGCGCACATGTGGAATGATGGAATTATGGTGTTATTGTTAGAAACTTTCGAGTCGCTGTTCTCGGATAGAAGTCTAAAAGTAGGGATTTTGGCACACGGATGCGCATCATCGGATGGATAGCTGCCAGGCTTTCCTGTAGCCTCTAAACTAGCAATCGCTAGCAGAACAGATACGGTAGTGGTTGCCATTCCGTGCCGAATAGCATACGGACGCCAGACGAAGAGCTACTAACAGTCATACCAGCACACCCTGAAAAAAAGATGCGTAGTCAAAACACGCTCCAGCCAAAGCGCAAGGGAACAGTGCTCCAACATACTCACCACATTCCAGCCATTCCACCACAGATAGGTGAAAAAAGGCGTCCAAAAATGCCAGGCGTGACCTAAAAGCCATTCCACGCGAAGACCGCTTGAGATAATAATCAAAGAAAGAGTTGGATTTTGGCCTGAATTAGTAGTGGACCATGAGAAAAGTGGTGGTGCTAACGCTACTGCCGATCTTGATGCCGAGAAAAACTGAGGGTTTAAAAATAGATTTCTCGAGGATCATAAATAGCATATTTCCTTGGCGCCTATGTGGAGAAGTGCCTGGAAATCATGAAACCACGAAGGAAAAGCAACACTTTCTACTATTCACATGGCGGACACGACATTGTGAGATGTAGTAGACTCCGTAACGCCGCTCCGTTCTCACATCACATCATCCTAATCTCCAAGATCCCTCTCTCACGAAGCCTCGGCATCTGCAACGAACTCGCAACCTCCTCTTTCGCAAACGCGGCGAGGCCTTCTAGGGTGACAACTACCTTGATGTCGCCCTGATAGCCGCCTCGTCGAACTGGTCCCACCCACAGCTAACAACGGCTCCTGGCTCTATCCGTTTGGCAGCGTCCCCCCGCAGGACGATAGAGCTCAACGGGGCTTCGTCCGGGGACAGTATCGATGGTCATGGCAGCCCAGGCAACAAAGTCCGAGCGCGCGTTTCCCCACAAACTTGATGTCCATGCAGAGCTCAAAGGTCTCGAGCTTGCGGTTATTCGTGAGGTGGATGATGGACTCGTTGCAAGGGTTATATCGTGCTTCTACATTCACTATGTCAGCGTCGTGTGGGTCGGAACTGAAGGTGTTTACGGTATGCGATGGGGGCGAACACGAGGTTGACGAGGTTCGGAGCGGCACTGAGGATGTCGTCGGACACACGGTGCAGGTGGCGGGGGAATGAGATATTTTGCTCTTTGATGGCCACAGAGTGAGGCTGGTGAGCGAAGAGAGGCAGCCAGAGGCGGTAGGTGACGATAGCCACCTCAGCAAGGTCATGGAAATGTCGTGGAGAAGTAGCTCCTCAACGAGCGTCGTGGTTGGGTCGAGGTCGAGAAAGACGCCGTCACAGTGCAACACGCCGAGGTAGGTCAAGGACGGCGACGATAAGACGGTGGAAATGGGAAAGTCGTTGAAGCGCTGGACGACTACAGAACGGAGAGAGGGGCGAAGCAGGACTGTGGTGATGCCCTGCTTCACAACATCCGCCATGTCCTGCCACGACAAGTAGTCGCTGTGGCCGT
>JAUEPR010000343.1:0-21259 GCA_030435655.1 Armillaria novae-zelandiae | reverse complement strand
TGCCCTCCCTCTCGATAAGGAGGAGTTACGATCAATAGATGCCAGGTGGGTATTACGTGTGTGTTATCTCGCGGAGGCTGATGCTGCACCCATCCGGGGCTACGATATCTCGACGGGCTGATTACGACTGGTGGGGTCACATATATGTCCGTCCCGGCGGCAGCACCCGGGCAGGTGGCCTCCTCCAAGCAGGCATTGTGCCCCAGTGCGCATCAGCCATGACTGGGAAAAAAGCGGGGTCAGCGGGAACTTCCGAGAGAGGCGCCGACCGGGAGCAGTTGTTGCCTGAATCGACGACGTCAATAGAGAGGACGGGTCGCGTAACGGATGCCCCCTACGTGAAGACGAGAAGGCAGGCGTGATGTCATGCCAGAACCGACGAGGGCCAATTAATAATAAGTTATTGAATATATTTCGTAGCTGTACCTGCAGGAGATAGATTGTGTTGGCACGGAACTCGGGACCGGACAGTGGCCAGGTCACTTTCACCCTGCGTCACCACGGTACCCGGTACATATTGTATGTACGTTCTCTCGTCCCAAGTCTCTCGTGAACGGGGATCCAGCTGCGCCGCCGGTTCAGATGTCTCCCACAGTGGCACGCGAGCTATTCAGTCGTTCGCTGGGCACATACACACGCACACACACATTTCGGCTTCCAGGTGAATGATGGAGGAGTATATTGTGTTCTCTTATCTTGCTTGTTCAGGATCGAAGAGGGGGGGGGGAGAAGAAAGATGACATGTACATACGCGTTGATCATTGAGGGCCATGTGAATATTCGGATTTTTTTCGACGGGACGCAGGGATATGGGACTGGAGCCGAGACATGAAACTGGGCGAGCATGCGTTGGCTGAGGTGTATGATAGAAGCAGAGAGATAGAGAGATAGTAGGGATGCTCTCTCGTCCAAGTCAGCGACGGTGAGATCCAGGGGAGGAAGCGTGGCCCGATAGCATTCAATAAATCCTCTTCGATAGAGTGACGTAAGATCACGCACGTAAACCGTGAATTATGAACGAATATCCCGAATGTTCACGTTCATCATCATTGAAGTTGATCTCAAAAGACTCACGAACCACAGTTCCGAAAAAGCACGCAGTACCCGTATACAATTGCAGCAGGACCCGAAGGTGTCTATATACTATAATATCCAAATTATAGAGTAAGGTAGAAATGCACAAAAGCCCAAGATAAATGACAAAACCAAGCCGTTGAAGATGATGAATGAAAAAATGCATGATGGTCTATGTGATGTGATGTGATGCAAACGAAAGCCCGACGAAAGCAAAATGCAGCATATAGCTGAAGACTAGCAAACAGCCACGAGAGGAGGTCTACGGAGTCCCTGGATGTTCTAAATGAACAGGGAAAGGCCAGAGGGGAGATAAGATAGTTGAACGACGCGTTCATTTTGATTTCTGCTGTAGCGACACCATTATCAGAAGCCGGGCTGACGCGGTGATGCAAGAAAACGTACCGGTTTCCGCATCATGAGAGGTGAGGAGTCGCAATGTGACGATGGAGTGGCCTGACATAAAGGGTCAGCACTGAGTCAGAGGACCAGAGGTAAATGAAGTGTACGCACAGGTCGCATGTACGTAGCCATAGCAGGATTCTGCGAAGGATGGGCTGCCGCGGTTTTCGACAAGGCCTTTTGTAGCTGGAGACAACACGCATGATCAGCCACTTCCGAACCGGTGGTGGAATACAATAGACGAACCTTTGCCTCGCTGGCAGGCTGGCTGTACATGTTCGGGTGCAGCGAGACGCCCTTCATGCTGGTCGCCTGTGGCAGGGCATGGAGAGACGAAGACAGGCTCGGGAAAGCCAGGAGATTCGACGGGACACCCTTGGACGCGTCGCGGGAAGACATAACGAAGAATACGACGGCAGGGAAAGCAACGGGGGACGACAAAGGGACCAGCGAGCGAGCGGAGGGGGAGAAGAAGAGAAACGATGGGGACTTGGGCTGGAGGAAAGAAAATGAGCGGCAAAACCTTGCGCTCTTATATCTATTTTAAATTATCTCATATGCTGCATCCGGCACGCAGGCCGGAGCCGGACATCACACCTTATTTTAATATTATATTTATTTTCGTCGAGTTACCTCCCGTCTCCGATAGCGTGCCTTCTTGGAAGGCCATGTGTCGAACGACGCGAGATTCTGCAAGGATCATCCAGATCTCGTCGTTCTCATGCCGTCCGTCCGTTTCTGTTTCAATGAGCGCCGGCTATTCTCTTTTTCTGCAAAAAAAAAAATTCAATTTCCTTTTTCTAATTTGTCAGACCACGCTGCAGATGTTCTGGGGGTGGTTCCCTGGAAAAACGCGGCAACCAAGATGAATCAGCTCTTGCTAATTTCCCTGGCATCACCGTGACCGTTTTGTAGGGGGGGGGCGACAGCTAAGGCCACTTTGCCGGCCATCTTTCTGTTAATCTTTCCCTTTCGTTACTCACGTCCTTGGGAACAGGAATTTTCTCGGGGTTTCATTAACCTGGTCCCCTCGCCTCATTCCAAGGTGCTCGTCCCTCTCTTTCAAACAAACATACGCCAAACATGCTATCGATGAAATAACCCTCTTTCCGTGAGGCTGCCCCCCTGCCTGCCCCCGAGGTTCGCAACGGGCCTTGCGTGCTCGGTCGCGCTGTCCCGGACCAGGCGGGTGCGATATCTGCCGAGCTCGACAGTTGATTTCCGCCGGGCCGCCTGTCATCTGACCGTCAGGACTGGCGCGCGCGCTGCGGGACTCCCACACACGTGGCGCCCTCGCCCTGCTCTCTATCTGACGTACGAGATGCACCGCGCCTATTACACCTGCTGATATCAGATTATGTGTCCCAGGATTTACTTACACGGACTATCTCAGAACGGATTTGCCACTGTGAATCCGACACTTCAGGGCTTAGGTCGCATGGAAGTGATCACCGTTATCTAACTAACAATGTACAACGTTCATCCCACACCCCGTTGCCCTACGTGTATACGTCAACCTCCCCCGCCGAGCACAGGCATCCCAACTTCCTCTCTCGTAGCAGGCAGGCTTACCTGCAAACACTAAAACATGCTGTGACCCCACTCTATTACCCTTGTCTTCCCAACATATCCAGGTTGCTTCCTTCTTTCCCTGTTTCATCTCTTCTGTTCTTCCCGTAGCGAACTTCCCCGTCTCTTCTAGCCCCGAGACCGAAATAAACATGGTCTCTTCCCCTCGATCTATTCAACATAGATCCGACTAGCGGGATGATAACTCTGTTCACGAGTTGCATCCTATGAATAGTAGGCCCAGTCCGTTGATAATACAAAAGCCCTCCCCGCCCCGCATTACGCAAGCTCCCTAGCCCTATGGCAGGCTAATAAGCACATTGCATGGTCGCTTTGGCCTCCCTCCGCGTATTTTAGTACCTCCTCGGGAATCACCCTTGATCATCAACAACCTGAACGTACCTGCTGAGACGAGAACACACCGGATAGCCGTTCGTGCCGGGTTTTCGTTGCCAAGTACAGCCTGCCGCCCGAGATCGTCAGTTCTATCAGCTCTTTACATTAACAATACATTTGCTCCTCGAACGTGATAGTACGTTCGTTCATTAATCGACGGCTTGCACGCCATCGTAAGCAGGTAACTTCTCGCAGGCCTCAGCCCACTCGATGCTCCCCTCCACCAGTTCTGTAACAGCCGCAATCACCTCCTCCATCGAACCAATTCTCTGATCCATCGTGTCTCTCTCGCTGGATATCATTGCAAAGGCAGATAGACAGGTTAATCAGTTCCTGAAATCAAAGAAGCCGACGGGGAACTCACCGCAACGTTACAGTCCTATTTTGCACGGCTGTTTTAACATGCCATTAGGGATGCTTTTTCCCAGAAAAAATGACGTAGTCAAGAACTCACAAGCAAAATCAACAGTGATTCCATACGGTGTTCCTAGTTCGTCATTTCGTGCATAACGACGTCCTATAGATACGTTGGAGTCATCGACACGGGAGAACACGCCCGCTCTACGCAATTTAGCAGCTGTCATGGGAGCGTAGGGGTCAGTGTCACCTCATCATGAGCAATCACCATGGTAGACGTACAGATTTCTGCAACTATGGGATCGAATTCCTCCCGGGAACTTAGGGGAACGATAAGGACCTTGGTCGGTGCTACCACAGCGGGAAGCGATAGTACCTGCCATCGAAGAGTTGTCAGATGAACATTTGATTTGATTCTATTAATGAATAATGATGCGCACCCCTCGCTCTTTATCCTGTTCTCTGCTCCAAAAGTTGTGTTCCAGCAAAGTGTACAGGATACGCCCGAGGCCAAAGGAAGGTTCAATGACGTTCGGAGTATATTCACGAACTGATAGTGATCCAATCAGCCAATCAATGGAGATGTCCGGTAATCGGTACTAACTGTTCTGCTTGAAGGTCTTTTTTTCGATGGTTATAAACTCCGGAGACAGTTCAAACGTCTTCCCTTCCGAGGTTTCAATCTTGACGTTACTAAAGCAATAAACGTGAGAAAACATTTAATTGAACGGAACAGATAATATAATTTTGTTACCCTTTAGATAGATCTTCCTTCAGCTTTCTGAGCTCCGGTTCGTCAAGGGATTCGATGTGCTTCGTCAGGCCGCCGGCATCCTGCTTGAATGACTTGCCAACCAGCTTTTTGTTTAGGTCTCCGACGAACTTCTCCGTAACAATCGGCTCCTTGAGGTACTGCCGTACAACGAGGGGGTGTCCAGTCTTCTTTGAGTGCACCGTCAAATCATATGCAGCACGATCTGCACATCCCACACATTCGGTCCAGCCAGTAGAGTTCTCGATTTCCGCATCCCAACAGTCGGTGGCGTAGTGAGCCATCTCATTGCCCATATGTTGCCTAAACCGCAGCCGCGAACGGTTGATACCGATCTTGAGCAGGAACTGATAGATACGTGCCATGAAGTATCCAAGAGTCTCGTTAGCGATGATCCCCTTGTCCACAGCCTCGCCTACACTCATATCGACCACCTCAGTGCGACCGCTCGCCTGCACATGGCGATCAAGGAGGACGAGAATAACATCGCGGACCTCTCTGAACCGAACATGACTCTTGTCCTCAGGGTCCACATAGTGCTCGATCTCGGCCATTGTGAATTCTCGGACACGAAGAAGACCAGCGCGTGGTGAGATTTCGTTACGGAAAGATCGACCAATCTGAGCAGACGCGAAGGGGACACGGCCATTGTTGAAATCGAGGAGACGGGAGAAATTGAGGAAATGACCCTGGGCTGTCTCTGGTCGGAGAAAGCTAGAGAGTGTGACATGAGAGGGAGAAAGAACATTGGGAGGGGAGGGGCTAGACGTACCCAGGATGCTGGCCGGTCGGGCCGATACTGCTCGCGAACATCAAGTTGAATTGCTGAGGTTCTCCAACCTCGTTGTCCGTGTCAGGATTTCGTATGTTGTATTTTTTGCACAATTCACCCAGCTCTGGACCAGAATAGTTGTCTAGCTGCCTCCAGATGTGCTAGTCAGTTTGCCTGTGGAACTGATATGACAATACAGACCTGAGCCAAAATCACTTCATATTCTTTCGCAACGGCAGGATCCAAGGCAACCTTGGGCGGCGTCTTGTCTTTCTTTTTCTTTTTTGCAGCCGCAGGATCTACGGGTTGCTGTGTACCCAGTCTAACTTCGTTGTCGTCTGCTAGCCGTGCTGACAGAACATTTTTCACTAAATGATCCGCTCGAAGCACATCGCCTGTTTTCGTGTCCTTGACCATCCAATCTGCGAATCGCGCCACATGTCCGGAGGTCTCAAAGACGGGAGAAGGGGTCATTATGGTGGTATCCAGTTCGAGCATTGATTCCTCAACGATGAAGTGTTTCCGCCATTCAGAGATTATGTTGGCTTGCAGGGCCGAGCCAGGTGGGCCGTAGTCGTACAATCCAGCAACGCCTACACGGAATCTTCAGAACTGGATATATCCAGCAGTATTGTATGCTACATACCACCGTAGATCTCAAATGCAGGCGCGTAGAAAAATCTCCTGCTCAGCAGAGCTTCCAGCTGCGTCTTGTCGAACGGATGGGTCGTCTTGTTCACCGTCGTCATGTCGGAATTGCTGCGATGAATATGATGATATTGGCGGGTGTACGATGCCAGAAATTGGATGGATGGAAGTCGATAACCAAACCTCATAAAATTTACCGAGTCAGAGGAAGATTGCCATTTTGGGATTACGATATCGTGGGCTCAAGTCGAGTCCAACAAAAAATGTAACGACAATGTAGGTACTCTATAAAATATGCAAGCAATTGGACGCATCTATATATGCAGTATATGTAAAGTTATGCAAGTCCAAAACGTAGTTAATAACGTTAACTTTTTGTGTAAAGTCCTGACCTCCAGGATCAACTTTGGTCTTTCAGTGTCTATAGTGCCGGGTCTCCAAACGGAGATATTATTAGATAAAACTTGCAGCATTCTGCATCTGTGCCGATCCTCTTCGTGCCCACTCTTCCGGTGATACCCGTTCGTCCTTATCATAATTCGTCGCAAACAGTAGATCGTTTTCCGGTGCGAAGGCCCAACGAGCAGGATCTGGCGCCGCCGCCGAGGTAATGGCCCTGAGTTCGTTGCCTAAAAAGAGTAGAATTAGTCTCTTCGGAAGCCCATGGAGCAGTAGAACGGGTGCTGACGAATGATGTTCGAAGTGAAATGATCCATGTTCTGTGGAGGCGCAGGTGAGTGATGAGCAAGTGCGTTTCATCTGGAGAAGCTAGTCGTTACCAGGTCATTCTTGTCATATCCGAAGGGATCTGATCAGAAAACAACATCAGTCTAGCTTATCACAAGATAGGCAAAGCTTCAGAGGCGCACTCTCTATTTCTTCCCCAGCCACCAGGAACCCGAAGAATATAAAGCTCTATGGGGAGAATATGAGGTCGAGGTTACAGTACATCACATGCTGATGCAGTGTGGGCAAAAAGCACGCCAACGCACCAGGATCGAAGAGGCTGGAATAGTGATCCACCCCAAGGGCTGCCAGATTTGGAACGGCTAAGTAGTGGCGGCGTTAAGTCAAGCTCCTACGCAAAGCAACGGATCTCACCAAACACAAATTATACAGGATTGTTACCACCCAGAGGTGAATGGAGTAACTGAATTAAATTTCAGTTAAGCGACACGAGGAGAATATCATCATGGGACATAATGTACTGACGAGAAAGGGATGGGTGTCGTGAGAATGCGTTCGAGACCGGTGAGACTGTCAACAAGCTGATTGAGCGCCGCCAGCAGTGTGTCTGTCGCATGCATATGTCAACCCAAAAGTTCCCAGAAATTAAAATATATATATTTACTTGTCGTGGGTACATCCATCGTTTTCCGTATTTGGAGCGCCGATATATATGAGCTCTGGACGGTTTGTCAGTTGTGATGTTCAGCTGGTATGGTCATCGGCGGTGCTTACGAGATACAGGGATATTTCTAGCGGCAGATTGTGCGAGACGCCTCTGTCCCTCATCTTAGCCCTTATCCTAGCTGCCTTCTTGCCCTTGATTTCTTTACCCCGCTTGGTAAGAAGCTGGATAAATAACGAGAACGGGAACAGATCGAACAAGTGATATTTTGGAGGCATACTAGCTGGTAGTAGGTATACTTCGTCGGCCTTGGTCAATATCATCTTATCTTTATGCGGGTCCGCGTGATGTCCCCTGGGTTCTGGACTCCTCAGAGCCTCCAAGAACACTGGTTTCCTCGAGATCGGGCTTGTCGCTGGTAAGGGTAGACCTGCTGGTGACGATGCGGAGGATACCGAGGTTCTGTGATGCAGTATGTTGCCACCGGAGGGATCTAAGGACTGGCGATTGCCGTTGGCAGTCGGTCGCACAGGGGAATCCGTCGGAGCGAGCGAATGTCCTTCATCCATTTCCTTCTGGTCTGGGTAAGAAGGAATGCCTGGAGGGAGCGCATAGGCGGGAAGAAATTTGACAAGATAGTACAGGTCTCTGGAATTCAAAAATACTTAGACACGAAAAAACGCGACTGAAATGGACGAACTTGTAGTAAATGCCGTCTTCCCCACGCAAGTAATGCTTGATGGCCACAGCATATGCTTCGAGTAAATTGATTACGGTCTTTTTCTCCACCATGGCCCGTGCCTTGAGTTCCTCTGCAGAAGCAGATCCCGTCGCAGGCGGATCTGTTGTCACAAAGTTAAGAAGAGTCCGAGAAAAGATATGGATAGCAGGCACCTGGTATATGGAACCACACCGTTCGAGCAAAAGTCCGGCTCGCCAGAATAATTTGTGACCATAGCCGCCGGCCTTCGTTGTATCGCTCGAACGACGAAGTTGTACGATAAGAAATGACGAAACCAAGCACGGTACCGACCCTATGGAACCGACATGAGTTATAATAGACGTCGGATCAAGCAGTATGTTATAATAGACCAACACAGTGAGGAGCGTCGACGCGAAGTAAAGCTCATGGCCCTGGTGATTGAGGATGGTGATAAGCGTTCCCCATGCAGAGAAGAATATCAGAATGTGCCAGCATCGGAACAGTGCAGTGGCGAGCACAGCGCTCACGAAAGTCCCTCGAGGTGATTGTCTGGGTGCAAAACTGGTTGAAACCTTCGTTAACGCCGTACTTAGTGACTAGTTATTAATAAGGAGCACGTACGGATCGGGTACACTGAAACCTGTGTGACTGATAGTGTCGGCTCGCTGGAAAAGAAAAATGTCAGAGTCTTCGAGACCCATGGTGTTCAGCAAAGGAGTGGATAATTCAAGCGCACATGCACGGCATCAATAGGTGCTGCAGTTGCCATCCCGCCCGCTGATTCCGAAAAATGAAATTGCTACGATCAATAACGGAAAGGAGATGGATACACCCGGTTTCAGGATCGATATGTTTTAAAAGACAAAAGACGTGAAGTTGAAGAGGAAGGTGGGTGGTAAGTAAAAAGCGTGGTGCCCATCCTTGAGCTAGGCGCCCAGAGGCTGAGTGCGTCACGACGGTGCTTCCATGGCAAGGAATCAGGTCCATCCATCCAACAAAGGCTATGAATGCTTATTTTGGCAATGTACGTACAAGGGGCGAGCTCTGCTTCTTACCAAGGCACGGGAATCTCCCGAAGCATGAAGGTTGCGTATTGCCGGGTAGTTCAGTAAGTAAATCTCAGCACGCTCAGCAGGATATCCTAGTGACTTCCTCAGTCGTTCCGCTCTGAGCAAGGTGGTTTGAACCAGACAAAACCCCATAAATCTTTCAAGTCTCCGCGGGGGAACTGATCAAATTGAGCGACTACTGATTCTTGGCAGACCTGTCAAGGAGGAGAAGAATGCCAGAGAATGCCGTAGTGAATAAGTAATGTGACTCTATCGCACAGCTTGATATAGGTAAACCTGTACGGTACAGAATCTTCAGAATTCGCAAGCCTGACAGCGGATGCCGATGCCCAGCCTAAAATTAACCCACGGTTAGTCTCAGCAGTAAAATAGTGTCGCCGACTTGTAAGCCGCGAAGCCTAAGTGGCAGGCCGAGTATCACCGTGGAGAACCGGCGGAACCTTCACGATATTCAGCATTTCGCTGTCGTGGCCCGCCAAGGACACTCGTCCTGGATATGTGGTCATATTTCCTACATAGATAATTAGCAGTTGCAGGTCAGAAAATAGCGAAGTGGACTTAATGCGATGTTGTTCACACAGCCAAGATCGTGACATTTGAATTCAAAGAAGTTCATGGTGGAAAGACCTGAACACTGGACACTGCAAAAGAGCCACCGACCCTCCCCGTAAGTGAGCGAGCCCAAGAAACGAAGTTCACTCCTTAGTGTCAGAAGTGTCCATTAAAGTAACAGGATCGATGGCATATGCGGGACCGCTGCGATGGCGAGCGGCGTCCATTTCTTGGAAGGGAGCCCAGAATACTGCGCGGTCTGCAAAGTTCGGGAACAGTAGTAACATGTGCTTGAAGGACGGAGAATTTATACGGAAAGTAGACAATAATGCAGTGACAACAGACACAAGGAGAACGCAATCATCGCATCGGGAGTGATTGAAGACCTAAGATCAGAGCAAGGGACTGGTTATGGAAGGAGAGCAGGTAACTTGATCGTATTTCAGCGCGGGACAACCATGAGTGGCTAACCTGATCCAGAGGAAGCCTTCCAGGTGCCATCCTTTTTGCAAATAGAACCGCAGCGGATATGATAAAATAGCAGCATGAGCTTGTTACTGCCTACAAAACATCGGGAGGGAGGCAATCCTTGTTTTTTAACCAATCTACACACCAGCAAGGTCAACCAGAGCAGTCGACGTCAGTCCAACACACATACCTATGGTCACATCTTCAAGGTGGTCATCGAAATCACCAAACTTCTGATGCAAGCGCCTTTCCTTGACAAGTTTGACTGCGCGAGCAGGTAAATCGGCTGAATCTAGCTGGAATAGAGAGCCAGGCGCGAAATCTGCAGGGCTACATCGCCAAGATGGTCCTTGCGAGATGTACGGCTTTATACGAATCAGCCACGACGGAGCCGGAAGTTAAGCTGAATAATACGCACGACGAGGGCAGCATCGCCTGTTCCAAACTTGTTGCCGTCGATCTGAATATCAACACTGAGAAAGCGACAAGGGCCAGGAGATCAACACACACCACGAAGGCAACAGCCGCACCGAAACCCTCCTTCACTTTTGAAGCAATCTTTTCACCAACTGGAGCCAGCGCGGTATCGTCTATCCGTTCAGATGCTTGATAGTACCCAACCAGCTTCAGAGCTATGGATTCTGCTGTCCTTCCTGCCTGCAAGCCCAGATTCAGACAATTACAAAGTAGGGAGACAGGCAAGCGTACCAAATCCAGACCAATCTCCATCATGGGGCTTAGACTTGTCCAGTGGTGCAGAAGAGGGATGATGTCGACGATGGTTACGATTCCTGCGTCCTCCTTGCCGAGCAGTACACCATTAACGGGTTGATGTGGGTGCCTGGCAGCATGAAAGAATATCTTGAAGTAGGCCCGCGATGAAATAACGTAGGAAGTCATGGTAGATAATCATATTCGAGAAGCTGGCCAGGGCATTCTCAAAGAAGGATATAGTTCCCACAGTCACGAAATCACGGTCACGTGCTCAATTAGAGAGGCAGTGTCGCATCGGGCGCGAGCAACTTCTGTCACACTACCTGCGAAGCTTGAGGAGTGTCTCAGACGTGAATAGAGGTACTCGTCAAGATTGAGAAATAGTGAATTATGGTCCGTGATAGACAGACTGATTACTTGAATGAATTGTGGGAGTCATACATTCATTCGATCAGAATCGAGCGGAGCCTGAGGGGTCAGGGATTTGCATTCCTGGAATTCACAACGGAGTGTCGGAGGCCCGCGCTGATGACATTCTTCCTATAACAATTCTGCTTGCATATAATATAAATGTAATGATTTCTGATGATTTATTGGGGATGGGGAAATCAGAACTTGTGCTATTCGGGTTATTCCCATTTATTCCTCCGCGTTATGCGATGCTCTAAACAACGTTTTGGGGTACGGAATATGTCCCATCCATCCTCTATCCCTTTCATGTCGGCATCCCGGACCGAAAGGGGAACGCCGGCGGCGATCTGGTTTTGGTCATTGACAACGGGGACTAAACGGACGCTATCAAAAAAGAAGGCCATATGCATCACACGGCGCCTCGAATTAAACGTTATCGGCTTATCCAACAGACAAAGATAAGGATGGTCCTACACTCAATTCTCAACTTCTCCGCCGGGACTTGTCGCGCACAATGTCGGATGGAACACAAGTGTTACCGCAAGGAGCAGGCTATGGAGGTGGCTACTACTTCTATAAGATTCACGTTTCTGTTCTCACGATCTTTATGCTCCCTAGTGGTTGTCGGTAGGCATCATCTCAGTATACTCTTCGAGATGCAGTAATGCCGAGACGTGGAACAACAGGCATAGGCCTGTTTTTCAGCGCATTCATGGTCGGATTGACTGCAGTTCAAGCCCGTTACACCGCTTTTTCACCGAAGAACTCGGAAGAGTTCAGTAGTGCTTCACGAAGCGTAAAACCAGGGTTGATCGCGTCGGGTATAGTTTCTGCTGTACGTGCAGCTGTTACTTCAGTGCAGACTCCGAAGATGACTATCGTGTGAACCGGGTTTTTTTTAGTGGACATGGGCGGCGACGTTGGTACGTTTCAATGATCTTGGTATGTACTACTAGGGTTGGTTTTGACTCTGATGTTCTTCGTAGCTTCAAAGTTCGGCGGTGGCGTATAAATACGGTATGAGCATATTGGCCCTGATTGCTGCCAAATGTTGACTTCTACTAGGTATCAGCGGTCCGTATTGGTATGCTTGTCAGTAATTCCATATTCTCGCAGTAAGTAATCGTTTACAAACTGGCAATACTATGTTGCGCAGCCGGGGCCACAATCCAAGTCCTTCTGTTCGCAATGGCAAGTAATTCCAATGTTTTTCTTACCGTGCTCCATTCATATTCCGCTGTTTCATTTCCACATAGTTGGCGGCCAAACTTAAACTCAACGCGCCATACGCCCACACATGGCTCGAAATTGTGGGTGCTCGATGGGGAAAGACGGCTCACCTCGTCTTTATGTTCTTCGGGTAGCTTCCGTAGATTCTCTCGCCGACTTGTGTGCTTACGCAGTTTTGAAGGCTCGCTACGAATATCATCGTGAGCTCCATGCTCATTCTCGGCGGAAGCGCTACTGTCACTGATCTTACTGGCATGAACACACTCGCCGTAAGTAGTTAGAACCTTTACACGTAAGAAACCACGCATTGACAACATCATTAGGCTTGCTTCTTGATCCCCCTCGGTGTGGCAATCTATGTTGTTGTCGGAGGAATGCGATCAACGCTTTTATGTGATTAGTACGCGTCTCGTTATAGTTATCCGACACACGCATCTAAGTCTCTTTTAGCACCCATACAACTGTCCTTTTTGCCATCATCCTGGTATGACAGTGTTCTCTACTAGCTTCGCATTGTTTGGTTCCATGACTGAATCGTTTCCCAGACGTTCGTCTTCACCGTCTATGCAACGAGTGACAAAATCGGAAGCCCGGCGAAGATGCATGAGCTTCTCACTTCGGCCGCCGCGTCCCATCCTGTTTCAGGGAACGCTCATGGATCATACGTGACTTTGAGGTCAAAGAACGGACTCATTTTTGGTGTCATCAACATTATCGGTAATTTTGCAACAGTGTTTCAAGACCAAGCATATTGGCAGCGCGCCATTGCCAGTAGACCCGCGAGTACTGTCAAGGCTTATTTATTAGGAGGACTAGCTTGGTCGGTGCTTCAAGTTGTTATTAAGCTAAGAGCAATCTCTGAAATTTGTTTTACGATACATTTGCAGGTTTGCCATTCCTTTTACGTTGGCTACCACCCTAGGTCTCTCAGCAGTCGCCTTGACTGGCGATCCCGATATGAAAGATTTAACAGCGGCAGACGTTTCTGCCGGTTTACCTGCTGCAGCTGCAGCTTCAGCTCTCCTTGGGAAATCGGGTGCTGCCGCTCTACTGGTCCTTCTTTTCCTTGCTGTTACGTCCGCAACTTCAGCCGAGCTTATAGCAGTTTCGTCTCTCTTAACATACGATGTTTACAAGGCACGTTTCTACTGTTTCTAGTCTTTGGTGGCTTATAATAGCATTGCTGACCTTCGCTTTAGAAATATCTCAACCCTAAGGCGACGGAGCAGCAAGTTCTGAAGATTGGTCATGCAATGGTTGCTGTATATGCGATTATCATGGGATTGGCTGGGCTCATTTTCTTCTACATTGGTGTCTCTATGGGATGGCTTTATGTGCGCTCTTTTCTGACTACTAAAATCAATATTAACAGCTGTTAGACCTTCATGGGAGTTATCCTTGGTTCGGGTGTAGTACCCATCGCTCTTTGTATCACATGGAATAAAGCCAATAAGTGGGGTTGCATAGCTGGTTCGATTGCTGGGTTCGCCGCAGGAATCATTGCATGGCTTGTAACGACCACATGCCTTAACGGTGGTATTATCAATGTCACCGTGAGTCTTTCTTTTCTATCTTTTGGCACAACCTCTAACGTTCACGCAACATAAGACCAGCGGAGGTGTGTGTGGATTGTCTAGGTCATTCTATCATTAATCTCACTTCAATTCAATAGGTGATTATGAGATGCTAGCCGGCAATTTAGCATCCATCGGAGTCGGAGGCATTATAGCAACTGTATCCTCTCTTATTGTAGGGTTGACTTCTATCATCCGGGTCCGCACCGTCTAATTTAACCAACTAGTGGCCTGAGAACTTCGATTTCGAGATTACTCGTTCGCTTAATCGGCCTGAAAGCATCCCGGGCACCTCAAAATCAAAGGACGAAGTTACATGCGATGATCTGGATCACAAAGAGAAGTCACCGGATGTGTCCTCAGCACACGAAGCTTGTGTCGACGACGAAGACCTCGATCCGGTTGCACTAAAGAAAGCATTTAATTTCGCCACCTGGTCATCAGTGGTGTTGGTGAGGCCAAGTTTCTCCTTAACTGTCCTCGTGCCGAAACTCACGCATTCAATGAAGCTATTGATCTTGATTATAATAGTACCGCTACCACTCTTCTTCGCTTCGACGATATATGGAACCGCAGGGTTGACAGCGTGGATTATCATCGGTATCATTTGGACTTTCTTCTCTGCCTTTGCTGTGGTTGTTTACCCGTTGTGGGAGAGTCAGGAAGCTCTGATCATGATTTTCAGAGGCATTATCAAGGTATGCAATATCTTACTGCCGTTAGGTCTTGAACGCGTGACCGATCGTATTTTGTGTTAGGATATATTCTCGAAAGGCGGAGGAAAATATGTTCCTTCGACTTCTTTCCCTGCTTAATTTACGTTCACTTCGTGAAGATGAGTAGATAGAATCATATGTCGAGGATAAATTTTCGGATATACATAAGTTTAATGCCTGCTTTACCATCTGCCGAGAACCCCGTTGAATACAAGATTCGGTTGCTCTGGACTAGATATCAACATTCATAACTCGATTTTTAGATTTATGGAATCTGTTCGCAGCCACCATGCAATATATTGGCAACCCCAATAATTAGTGTCGATCATAAGCAAACATTTGAAGTGTGTCAAACCGTACATGACTCGTCGGACCCCAATTACTCAAAGCAGATTCCGAAGTAGTAATGGTCGCACTGGCAAATGTTCCTTATTAAGGGAACGACTGTGGTGACCTACTTACATACCAGCAAATCGGGAGGGACCCAGATGGTGTTTGTGTGAACAATACCGAATGAACTAATCTCACCGCAAAGTAACGAGACGAAAGGAACGCTAAGTAACATAGCAGCGGATACCCTCCACAACGGGGCTGAGGGGGAGACAGAGGGCCACAACGACGGTAGTCATTCTTAAGGCTATATCAGGGCACTATTAGTATTGTAGTAATGGGAAAAAGGGCTACAAATGAGGCAGCATCGCATCGGTCGCAGCGACCTCCTACGGAAAACACTGTCACGGCGACAATTCGGATGGCAGTCGATCGTAAGGCCTTCCAATAGTCAACTAAAGGGTGGGTCGGTGGTGGTACCGGCACAAGGTCCCAATAAGGAATGGCCGGGACGGCAGCCCTGATATGGCAAACCATGTGCTGCAGCCACAAAGGCTCATGTCGTTGTAATCACACTGTTGAGTGTGTCTCGCCAGTTAGAGCATCTTTGTGGGGTTTGTAGAGAGGGATACAAAATATAGGTTATCAGACATGCAGCAGCGATGTAATGTAGATACAATTGTCAAGGTGTAGGATTCCTGACTCATCCACAGACCAAAGGAAAAAAGCAAGCACAATCCAGATTCAAGCTTTATTGATAATAGTCGGGCAATGCGACATGATTGTCGCGACTTATGACACTTGGACTAACAAGTTCTTGGTGCGGGCGGTCCAATATCCGCTGACATACCTTACAAGTAATTTTGTATACAGATAATACAACCCCGTAACTTGTGCAGTACCAACAAGCTTCACATTGAACTTGTTGTCCTTGAACATCAAACCTCTGCTGAAAATGGACTACATATCACCAAGTACGCCCTCGGCAAAATATTTATATCCATATTATTATGAACTAAACCTGTCCCGGCTCGCTACCAGGCTTTCGGTGAAGATGCCGTCTCAAAAGGTGTTGTATGTGACCTATTGAGTGCCATTCTGACAATGAATCAAGGCAAATCTACGTCATGAGTTAGTGGAAGGTTTCGACTGATGAAAAGGACATCATCTCACCTTCGCCCTTCCTCCGCCAATGAAAAATTCATCAAGAAGATGTATTACATATCTGATGTTTTCTTTTTCGACTTCGATTTTGTATGCTTGAATGGAGATATCTCCACTAGACACATGCCATATGAGTTGTTTATGGAAAAACTCTCCGCCTTCGCTTTGTACCAAATCACGAAGTTGCCTGTGACACACACCCCAGGCAGTGTCTTGTGGACGCAGCCGCACCAATGCCATGATGTCCTTCTCAAGGGCACTCCAATCTACCTTGGCGGCACCACTGCGTGTAGCCAAGATAAAGCATACAATAACAAGATTCTGTGGGTTGTGGATGTTGTCAATGTGCTGCTGCAGATGAAGTGTCGCACCATCCACATTTTCATCCGATCCATGTTGCATGGTGGAAATTCCGCTGATGTACTCGCTGAGCATGGGAATGGATGCTTCATGGAAATTATGGCTTCCAAGAAACGAAAGGCATTTCATTTCGTGGAACACAGTAAAAGCTACTGGATCGTGCTGCTTGAGGAGGTCGGTCAAGAGTTTGCATGCAGTGTCGGACTTGTAAGGGGAAAATTCTCCTATCTGGTCCCAAAGACTTTTCATCGAATCAATCGTTGATTGGAGACCACACAGGGAACGAGCAGAAGGTACATGGCAAATAGTCAGATAATGATGGGCTTGGATGGTAATTTCGCGCAAATCAATCCAATCCGATTCAATATTGAGCAGTTGGCTGATACGAGGAGTAGTGATGATATCCTCAAACACCACCATAAAGGCAGTAGCCTCCTGCGATGAAAACACACGTCCAGGGATGTGCTGAATCCCAGCAGTCAACATCTGGCAAATGTTGGCACAATTATCACACTCAAGAAGACAAAGTCTATGAAGCAAGAATTTGATGGCCGCCAACATCACTTTCTGTGATTGAGGTAAAGATGGTCCGTTGACGAATTTGGAAAGCATGACAAGAATATCATCATAGATTTTGTCACGAAAATAAGGTAGGGCATTGATGAAATCAAAGACCGAGGGAGAATTAAAGTCCTGTATTCGGTCCTCTGGCGATGCGCTGAACGAGTGTAGGATGGTGGAGCAGAAATGAAGGGGAAACATGTTGGTGTTGGAATCTTTATCAGGGTCCAGGGTTTTAAAGACACCCCACTTTACCACACGTCTCACGAGGAGAAGCCAGCAACGTGGAGGCAGCTTTGAACCTGAAGCATGGTCAGGCAGTATTTGGATGAAAAATGCACCCGGCGAGATAATTGAACCTGTGTCTCTTACGATAAAGGAGCCATTGAATGAGATTGCAGCGTCGAGCTCATATGAATGGCTATTGTGGGAAATTTCGGAGCGGGAAAATTGTCTGGAATCATGAAATCGAAGCAGACGTTCAAGTCCGAGTTCCATGCCTGGCACTGGCTCTAAGATCCCTGCCGTCCCAAACTGCAGGTGAGATGCGAGTAAAGAGTACCACAAAGGGCGCATTTTCTCTCGAAGGACAAGACACTTTTCTTCTAATGCCATCGGCAGGCCCCCAATGGTCTGTAGTACTATACTCGGGACTGCGGGATCAAAAGAGACAGAAAGTAGCCAGGACAGTGCTTCAGGCACCAAGTCTATTGACGTCTGTTGCACAAACTTAGTCTCTATCATGGCCAGTGACTGTTGATGTCTTGCTCGTATGCTGAGAAAAGGGCGGAACATGGCTTTGAAAGTTCTGTGGCTGTACAAAGAGAAGAACATCCGGTATCCGAGTCCCCATGTCACTTGCCACGAGACCAAATATAGATAAATGTTGACAAGGTCACAGAGAGGTGTACGATAGGGACATTGAGGAAAGAAGATGGGTAGGACAGTTGCCACCACGTATGCAGTGTAGACAAGGATGGTTCCTGCACAAATGACCCATGACAGGGCTTGCTGAAGTGGCTGTAAGAATAACCCCAAGCCAATGAGAAACATCGCGAGCGCGAGGTGCATAAGGATGGGGAGTGATTCTATGATGACCAGGACATGCCACTTTTGAAAGCCGGCATGTCGGAACTGACACATTAAACTGCGGTCGCGCGGTGTTCCAGAAGGGAGGGAAAGATAGTGGTGGAGCCATTGGTTAACGAGAAAAGCGATAAGGGCAGTCGTCAGACTCAGGAAGAGGCTGGTGAACCAGAGTGCATTCACCCAGACGTCTGTGGCAGCGGGAACAAAAGGAACGGTGGGATTGAGGGGAGAGGGAGCAATAGAATTAACCGAGGAACCGTTGGCAATGGCACGTTGAACAAGGACCGATTCATAGAGAAGAGCAGCTGACATGAAGGTATAGTTCGGCTGCAGACTCTGCGATGTCTGGGCCACAAAAGTCATCACGACGGATGAGAAAAGGCCCGCCTTGAAAAAGGCTTAATAACGAAAGAATGCAAGGTAATGAAAGGGCTCACAAAGACGAGTAGCACATTGAGACTATCCCGGGATTCTTCAACCATTTTGACATGGTGCTTCCTACTTTCATCTTCGTACATTTTCCAAACCTTCGCCTCCGGGGCCGCCTCTTCATAGCGCTCATCCTCAGGGTATTTCTGTTCATAGACATATGCATTATTGCCTGGTTAGAAATTAATGAGATAGGAGGTAGAATGAGAAGGGTTCTTCACACCTTTCGTATCTGCAGTTTTCGGTCCCTTTACCCCAAAGACCCTCTTCGCCCTGGCTGCATTAGCAGAGGGCGGCGGAGCAGAGGCGAGGGCTTTATCCTGCTCAATTGAATTGTGCAGATGCTCTCCGCCTCCCCCAATTCCTTGTGAATCGGCCTCTATATCCTCGCTTACAATGGCCCTGTCCTGCTCTGGATCCAGGTCCGACGTTCTGAGTCGATTTGACATAATGTCTGGTCTAGCTGTTGAAGGGAAGAAGATGGTGGACAGAAAGGTGGAAGCACGCCAACCAAATGTTATATATTCAGCGCGGATGCAGCATGTTCCAGAGCTAGAGGAAGCACCCTAAAGTATTGTATTCACGGCGCCTAACCGATAATGGAGGATCAAGATGTTCCGTTAAGGTAGTGGTAGTGGTAGTACCGGCGCCAGGTCCCAATAAGGAAGGGCCGGGCCCGCAGCCCCGACATGGCAAACCATGTGCTGCGGCCACAAAGGCTCATACCGTTGCAATCACACTGTTGAGTGTGTCTCGCGGATTAGAGCGTCTTTGTGAGGTTCGTTAGTAAAGTATGTAGTAATTTGAGACAACATGGGGATCATTGTAAGGTGCGGAAATCATTATTGTGAACGGAAAATGGGGACTTCCTTAGATACATGAAGGATATCGGAAACAAATTTACCGAAACGACAGAGTCGTCGACATCTGTTGGAGCCTTGAGTGAGACGTCTGTGCAAAATGAGGATTGAATTGGTACAGATGATCAAGATACATGAGAGACTGGTGACAAATCTACGACCGGAGGAGCCAGTGACGTCATAGTAATGCACGGACGTGCGTGGTGCACATATGTCGGGGAGCGCCCTCCACAGCCAGCAGCGAGGAAGGCGCACGGATTATAAGGCGGAAAAATCGAGCACACGTAAAGGAGTACATCGAGGCAAGGGAGTGGTGGAGAGAGTCAGATACGTACGCGGTCACCAGCGGCTCACAACGTGAACGACAGCGTCGCAGCGCCGAAGCGGCGGCAGGAGTCATTCTTGTTGCGAAGAGGACTCTCACAATAAAAAAACATGTCAGCGACGAGACGCCACAACGTCGCAGCACCTAGGTGGCGGCAGGAGCAGGTGTCGTCGCCAACATCACAGGCACGGACGGGATGGGATGCCAGCAGCAATTCACAACAACGTCGCAGCACCGGAGTGGCGGCAGGAGTCGTGAATGTCAACAGAAACGGAACGGGAGCACTGGAACGCAAGCAACGCAATGCGACAACGTCGCTGCGCCTAAGCGGCGGCAGGAGTCGCCCTTGTCGCAAGCAACGAAAGCGAGCGAGCGAAACACAAGCAACGAGAAGCAACAGCGTCGCAGCGCCGAAGCGGCGGCAGGAGTTGCCATCGTCACTCAGGAGTCGCAGGGTATCGATGATGAGCTGTGGTGTTGGCTGCAGATCCTGGCAAGGTCGGCACGGTAGTGGTAGTGGGTAGTGGTCGGCCGTTGGTATACAAAGGAAGGTAATCGCGATTTTTCCACTGTATTGCAAGGCAATTGAGTAAATTCGGAAAAATAGAGAGGGACGAGGTGGATGAAGAGGTGCGCCCGTTTGTCCTGTTCAAAGTCAGCATGTTAGGGGTGAGGCCTGTTAGCCGGCCCGAGTTTTTTCTTTCAAATCATCACCACCGTTGGTCTCCGTCCTACTCATCTTCAGGGAATCCAAGTATCAGTCACACATAGACTCCAGAGAGATACTTGAAGGCCTCATACTGGTCACTGGAGAGATGCCCACCTTCAGCAATCTCCCAAACGAACTTCTATGCCTCATTTTCGAAGACCTTGACCTTTCCAGTCTCATTGCCGTTTCCTGCGTATGTCAACAAATCAATTCCGTAGCGCTTGCGCAATTCATCTCCCCACATACAAATTTTTACGGTATACGTTTGGCCGCTCCGAGTCTGCTGTTCGGTGGCTCATCTCGTCTGGCATTCGACAGCATCGCCGCTCTCCGACTTTCTTTCTCAATGAAGTGTCCCCTTGGTTTTCTCTCCTTCCACTTTTCGCTGGAGGGATGCCTCGAGGAGATGGAGCAGGTAACGAGACTTTTCAAGACACAGAGAGCATTGCAGTCTTTATCTTTGCACTTCCTTGGAATGCCAGCGCTCTTCGATGCGCCAGCCGCGTTGTATTCCCCTATGGACTGCTGTGCGGCCGTCTGCAGCCTCTTCTGTCACCTGCGCCCCGTACGGTGCCACGCTCTCAACATAAACAACACACCTCAAGTCCGAGTACCCCGAAGGGGCCAAGTTCCATGGACCCATTGTCAACACG
>JAUEPR010000342.1:0-21388 GCA_030435655.1 Armillaria novae-zelandiae | reverse complement strand
TCGATGGACCCTTTGTTTTTATTACCCACTCCTCATTCTGCAGACGCTTAACACCAGGGACATAGCGTATAAAACACACACATCCAACCTTCTCTCATCGCTAGTACAGAATGGCTTTTCGCACTCTCGCGCTCGTCTCCTTTTTTCTTGGGCTGCCCCCTCGCGTCCAGAGACCTCCCGAGGTCCTGAGATTCACCGCCGACAGCATCACTAGAGACAGCGCCGTCTTCTGGCAAAAACCCCTCGGTTCCTTCTGCTAATATTCGTTCGTCCTTGGTTCGATGCCAGTCTTCAAAGTTTCACACCATCCATCTTTTAGACTGTTCTCTCGGATGTTGCGACGTTCAATTCCCCAAGTACAAGCGGCACTTACACAAATTCCCGTACGTTCTTGTTCAATATTATCGTCATCATCATGTGAAAGCAGTCTAGGCTGCAATGATGTCTGAAGAGGATGCCGATAACACACATCGGACATTCCCGGACATCTACTACGATACCCAAGACGGTTTGGTCAGAGAGTGACTTTCATATGATTGTAATGGTCGCTCCAGCTTCATGAGCAAGAACATATTCAAGTCCTTCCTCTCAACGACTTGAGCATGTACCTTGTCCAAGACGGACCATTCCAAAAAACCACATGCCCGAAAGTAGGACTTAACATCCAAGTCGATTGCACTGAACATAAATACTACAAAAAGTCCAATATCCCCCAGCCTAAGACTGGGCGTTCCAGCAAGAAGAAGAGTAGTACTTCTTGCCGTCCTTGCCAGTGTCACAATCCTCCTCCCAGGTCGAGACGTCGATCAGCTCTTCAAAGAGCGCACAGATGAACTCCTCCGCGGCTTCCTCAACCGAGAAGGCTAGCAAAACTTTTCAGTGACTGTTGTAACACCCTGAGTACGGGAAAACACACCCTGGCAAGAGGTACATTTCTCGTGGGCCAAGCAGAGGTTCTTGCAGTCTGATTCAAGTTAGGTAGAACCGGCAGCATACTAGTAGGAGGGGCGCGCGTACCGAGCTCATAGGTATCCTTCGACACGTACCCGGTCGTAACTGGGGTGTACTTGCCCGACTTCCATCCGCTCCAGTCACTCTTGTTCTCAAAGACTACGTCCCAGGTGCAGTCGGTGTCAGGCCATTTCTGGGGGCATTTGAACCCGCACTCGGACTACGCCATGAACCCATCAGAGTCGGCGACAGCGTGAGCAGGAGGACGAGACTCACATCCGTCAAGCAAGGACAGTCCTTCTTGACGTCCGAGGGACACTGCTTGCCACTGCCGGGCCAAGTCCAGGTGGGCATCCACGCATCGACGTCCCCGCTGTTGTCTCTTCCCTTGTGGTGGCTGCCTTTGGCGTGTTTGGCGCCTTTGTGCTCGTCCTTGTGATCGGCCTTCTTGGTCGTACCCGAGAGGACGGGAGCAATGAGCACGGCGAGAGGAACGAGAACGGCGACTGAGAAACGCATGGTGATGGGATGTGAGGCTGGTAGTAGACGAAGTTGTTGGGTTTGTCTGGTAGAATGCTGGTATTTCTGTCGGCTCTTTATACTTCAGCGTGTAAGGCCAGAGCTAGTTCCAGCAGATATTCGCGGTGATGAATATCCGACGATAGTTGACTTGGAACTGCGGCGTCAGAACTGCGGGCTGTAGGTAGAGACGCTGCAGGAAAAGACATTTCACGTATGCAGGATGGCACTTCAAGTTCCAGAGGTTTACGGACACTTGAAATTCAACTGAGTCTATAACAGTAGGCTGAATTCTGTCTGCACATGGTTAGTCCAAATTTCACGACAAAGACATTAGCCGACATACAACAAATTCAGTGGATCATTGCGGCAGATTCAAGTTTCACGCTCCACCAGCCAAAGTTCAAAGGGTTTAATCCTCGCTCACGATGGGTATCTCAAGCGGGCCAAACTCTTTAGAGAGCGGTAGCTATGTCGGAATTTGTGATAAGACGACGCCCGGGGTGATACAAGCCAGGACAATGCAATGCCTGTGTTTTACTAGTGAATACGAGCTGATTTGCAACTACCAGATTCAACAAAAAAGCATTGAGTGGACTAGCCGACACACCATAAGACATGGATCATTGGCGAAGTTCCATCCAAGTCTGAGAAGGAACGGTGAATCCGGGGATTACTCATGGATGGGTATTTTAAGTGGCTCAAACATTCAGATCGGTAGACCTGTCGAAGATTGCCACAAGACAACGCCAGTGGAGATGCAAGCTAGTATACGATGTTTCCAGGTGGGACAGTGTAAGGCATTCGGAATGCATCTACAGGACATGCACAAGTAGCCATGTTCGATGGAAGAGAAAAGCTTCGCCGCCCTCAGTAGCAGGGGTTCTGGCATAAAGGATCATAATACTTCTTGCCATACTTGTTGTAATCTGCCGTCGTCCTTGCCATCCTTTCCCTTGCACTGGACATCCTCGTCCTCGCGCTGAGTGGAGTACTGGTGATCAAACAGTTCACAGACGAGCTGCTCTGTCCGTTACTTGATCGATCCATGCCCTCGCTATAATTATCGCCGGCTAGAGAGGGTAGCGACAGCGAGAAGGACAAGGGTAGCAACAGAGAAGCGCGTAGTAACGAAGTTGGTAATTTCAGCACCTTTTATATTTGTTCAAAAGCTTGGCAGTGTTAAATGTGACCACGCCCAGCAAAAAGTGAGGGACGCCAAGATCCCGCTTCGAGTCCAAATACGGTGTAGGCAGTCTGGGAATGGAGATCTTTGCAGACTGAACGCCGAGATAAAGTCCAGCTAAAAACTTGAAGCACTGGACGTCAAAAGCAAGTTAAGTTTAAAGTCATAGATAAAGATAAATGCCGCCTTGAAGCCTTTAGGGTTGACTATTGATAACATTCAACGATGGCAAGCTTTCGTTCAAGGGAGTTGGTCGGAATAGGAGAAGGACCAGAGTAAGCGATTCGGCAAAGGCCGTGACGCGTGCGTGAAAGGCCTGATGGAAACTACCCACAAAAATCTTAACTGCATCTTCAGGAACTTAGTTTCCTCCCTACGGAAAAGCTTCTAGTTCACGATAAAGTAACAAACCTTTCTGTGAATAATCGCTACGGAATCTTAGGCGATCGTTGGACCCCTGGTCTCTGGTGCAGTGAGGACCGGTCTAAAATCGTCCATGAAAATCTTCTATGGGCCATATTCGACTCCACAGGCATCGGTAAAATGAAACGTCTTTGCCTATGAACAGCGTTTGTCTGGTGTGTTTGCTGATGCTTACGCGATACGAGACTTGTCGACCTCGCAACCAGAGATCTCTCCAGTCAGCAGTAATCTTCTCCGTCCCTCCCATGTTTGTCCATCTATGCCTCCCAGTATAATCGAAAGCCGCTCGCGTAGCATCCCCCCTCCCCCCCGCCCCTTTCGTTACGAAGGAGCACAATTCACCACTTTCAACATATTGGACTGGGATCTACACCCAAGAGCTAGATCAACGACTCCAGGAGTTACTCAGCGACAGTTCATATCAAACCAATCTCCGAGGCCCGCGGTGGAGTATATAAAGTTCACTATCACACTTGTCACCGACCTAACTATAACGAAGCGGGCGACGATAAGAGGAATACTTGAACGGGGTCTGTTGCAACGTCGATGCGACTTGCGGGTTTGATGGTCAACACATTTAATTGCACGCTCAATAGATGAATGCACACAATTTTGGCGCTCCCATAGATACCTTACCCAGCACTATCAATCCGCGATGGTATCTCACACTGAGGCTCCGCAATGGCACCTCTATAGTTCTACCGACTACGGGATACTGGCACTGTAGCACCAACGGATTAAAGATAGTCACTACACCTATGGCTGATGGAGGATTAAATCAGACTAGAGCGCCGATAACGGCACGCTTGATACTAGTCAGGTACAACCACAGGCTCTTGGTACTGTTCTGTTTTTCGACAATTCAAGTTCAACAAGAAATTATTTAGCACCCGGATATGCCTTGCTTGCATTAGAGGTTCAAACATGTTATTCGTTAGACATGTTCTGACTATCTGATCCTGATGATATTCCGGAGGTGTGTTCAAATTCTCTAACACCTTTCTAAACTCTTAATCACTCATTAGCTTGGTAATCTGACCGCCCCGCATTGGCAACCTGGAAAAACTCTGGATTGGACTGATATGAAAACTCGAGGTGTATCTGTCCTGTCATCCTTGTTCACACTTCGCACGAAAACGCAGCGTCGCAGTTCTGACCAAACGCCTGTTCGGAAAACCACTACGCCGTACTGAATGCACCTGCTTTGTACGTCGGAAATTCCACGGGCGAGCCAATACACCAGCTACTCGCACTGGGCGGCAAGGTAAACTCGGCGACCATAATTTTAGACGCGCCGAGTTACAGCGTGTTAACGCAGACATTTGTTGGTAACTTAGCGGGCGGCGCGGGATGCAATGAACGATCGTTGTGTATATTCATGGTAAGTTCATCTAATGAAGACTTGTACGGTGCGATGGGCCCTCAATCACCGAAGAAAATGGTGAGTCACATTGACTTCTTGCTAACTCTTATTGAATAATGAAACGTCAGATCCAATTCTACTCCTCACAATGGCGGAATATTTTTCTCGCAATCGAACACCGAGTACGTTGTGTTCTCTTCTCTTATTTAGCTTTGTCATTACGACAGGACACATGTCTGGTGGTCATTTGAGTGAAACACTTTGGATGAAAGAGCGCCCCGATCCATTGAAAAATGCTGTAGCAGCAGTCGTCTATGAACATCTGTGGAGCGATCGAATGGAAAGACAGCATGGGAGCTCCATAACTCACCGACTGGGAAGCTAGGGCCTACGGCGTAAGTGCCGCTTTCGTCGCCGTCTTCATCGTTCTCACCTCTCCGCCATCAAATCGAACTTGAAGCACTTTACTGCGTCCGCCATACATCCACTCGTTTGAAGGAGTCGATCCAGACATTCGTATGTCTCCTCTTACTCCTGAAGTGGTAAATGGTGTTCTGTCCCAATGGTGGGCGCTTTTATGCCTCATTCGAAATTGTTAAGCGACGTGACGTCTTTGAGGTACGGAGCCGGCGGGAGCAGCACAATGGGACGTTCATGTCCACCAGCAGTCGGGTGGTGATTACTTAACAGTTGATGAGATGCTGTCTCGTCTAATTTTCGTCAGATAGAATCATTTCACAACCGAATTTAGTGGCTAGAGTAAGCTGTCGATACCAGTTGCGGTGGAGCAGATAAACATCATACTGAAGCTTACTACTCGCTCGGATAATGACTTCTCTGGTTGAATTAAATTAAGTATGGTTCAAGGAACCTGGAATGTTTATCTCATTGTATATCTTTTATACTGCCAGTCATTTGGAAGGTAGAAGTCCTGGTATTGTTGATTCGCATATTCTTCATCATAATATCAACGGATTCTGGTCATGAGTCCTTAGTATTGTGGGGCCTCAAGATCTAAATAATCAACGGTGTGTGGAGCAAGATAAATCCATATTTTAGTACATAAATAATATCCATAGAGCCAGTCCATTGCAAGGAGTGGGTTAAGATCAAGAAGAATAAGAAGATATAAGCTAATAAATAGACCAGCAGGAACTCCAGGAGGGCTTATAGCCCCAGGTACCCCAATCGCTCCAGTCGTCACAGTCATCCTCCCAGGTAGAGAGATCAAGGATCTCCTCGAAAGGGCGCAGATGAAGACTTCAGCAGCTTCTTCGAGGGTGTACACTGTCGTTAATTAGATGTCAGCTGGAGTCGCGTCGATAGGCAGTACAATATGGCTTACCCTGGCAGGAATTGCATCCCTCGTTGGCGTTGCACAAGTTTTTGCAGTCTAAGAGCACCCGTCAATGGAATGTATAGTAAAAGAAAGAAACAGTGTACCAATCTCATATGTGTCCTTGTTGACATACCCAGTCGAGTATGGGGTCTTCTTCCATCCGTTCCACCCGTTCCAATTCTCGTAGATTGGGTGCCAATTATATTCCGAGTAATCACAGGTGGGCTCGGGACATTTGATCAGCCCATCGGAACCGCAGACGGGCTATAAGGGAAGTGCACGTTAGTGGGTGGGCCCTGGAACGACAGAGGCTCACGTACTTTGGTAAGACAAGGGCAGTTTTCGGGAATGCTGGGATGGCAGGTGTCGGACGTGCCAGGCCAGCTCCAACCGGGCGTCCAGGGAGCCCAGTCGCGAGCTTGGATGCTGTCTTCCTTGCGCGCGTTGATGGTACCGGCGATAGCTGGTGCAATGGCGAGGGCAGAGAGAGGAATGAGTGAGAAGATCATGGCAATTCAAGTTCTTAGAAGGTAAAGCTTGTGTGAATACTTACGGCGATGTTAACGGTTCTTTTATACCATTCCGACTCAGGCTAGGCTGTGGAAAATCGAGCAAGGGTGGCGATGCAAATATTGGGTACCTGCATTTGAGGCAGTCTAGTGCAGTACAAGTCGGGGAAGCGGGAAAGACATTTTGAATGGTAGGTTCCGCGACGCCAAGAGTATGCCAAGAAAAGGCAGGTTGTTGGCTGTGAATCCTTACCTTCAACTTCAGTCGCGTAACTTTCGCACTGGCAAGTCGCGGAAAAAGTCAAGTTTCCGATGGGGTATCATCATTGTGATTATATTGACCAGCTCGTTAGAAAAACTTGGGCTGAAGGGCGATCTGTTATGTAGACGCTGGCGATAGAATCAATGCGTGAAGACTCGGGGCTGAACCTAGCTGAACCAGACAAGAAGCAATGGAAAGACCAGGGGGATGTTTAAAACGAGAAAGAGGTTGCCGTGTTGTGACTGTCGGTGCAAGATAGGCAATACGTATCATCATCATACCCGACAAGGCTTTGCACGCAGGAACCTCCGACAGTTGCTGACACCATTGACCAAATATCCTTATTATTAGGGAGCAGTTTAGAGTGTCTAAATATGGTCCATTACACCTTACTCAATTTCTAGCCAAGGCTGCCAAGCAATATTCCCTTGAATGAAAAGTTCGGCGGTACAAGTTCGCAGGATAGAACACGAGGTACTAGAGCAGCGCCTTTCATACAATGGGCGGTGCTTGCTTTCGGGGCTGTCATCATCTGTTCTCACGTGCTCGTGTGCGTGCAAGTTGAAGTTGGTGAAACGCGACAAATCCATGTTAATTCGCGGGTGTGTCTCTCCCGCTCATACTCGTTTTGCTATACCTGTGATGAAGAGCCTATTAGATTCGCAGAATTTATGTCTCTCCCGTCTCCGCCTTTTGATGACTTGCACCGCACATATTGGATATTTTGACTTTGTCCAGCAAGACCGAATGTACATCTGGCGACTCTTGAATTCAACTTTGTCGGACTAGCATCACCGTACTGGCACCTGATATCCGTGAATGAATCTTCACAGCATCCCCGAGTTCACGTATAAGAGGACCTAAAGGTTGCACAGACAATCCTCACAATCTTCATCATGATTTTTGCACTCATTCCTCTCGCTGCCCTCATCGCACCTGCCCTCGCTGGCACCATCAGTGCTCGCAAGGAAGATAGCATCCAAGCTCGCGACTGGGCTCCCTGGACGCCCGGTTGGAGCTGGCCCGGCACGTCCGACACCTGCCATCCCAGCGTTCCCGAAAATTGTCCTTGTCTTACACAGGTATATCCGAATCTCATTGCCGCATCCCTCCAATAACGCGTGTGTATTTCTAGCCCGTCTGCGGCTCCGGGGCCTGATCAAATGCCCGAACCCACCTGTGACTACTCGGGGTATAACTGGCGCCCAGTCTACGAGGATTGGAACGGGTGGAATGGATGGAAGAAGAACCCTTACTCGACCGGCTATGTTAACAAGGACACGTATGAAATTGGTGCGTTATTTTCTCTTTATTGCTGTGCACCTCGCTGATGGGTACTCTTAGACTGCAAGAACCTATGCTTGGCCAACGAGGGATGCAACTCATGCCAGGGCAAGTCTTATTGTACTTACAGTGTGATTTCAACTGATATTTGATTGATGATAGTCTATACCCTCGAGGAAGCAGCTGAAGTCTTCATCTGCGCGCTTTTCGAGGAGATCATCGATATCACCACCTGGGAAGATGACTGTGACGACTGGAACGATTGGAGCACCTGGGGCTGTAAGCCCTCCTGGAGCTCCTGCTGGTCCCTTTATTAGCTGGACACATTTTATTTATGTAGTTTCCTTGATTTCAACCCACTCTTTACGGCAGGCAGGCTGTATGAATATTTATGGACGAATGTATGGACTTATGTTGTACCGTTTCATCACCCCGCGTCTGTGGCGTGGGAACTTGGCACTTTTTCTGAGTCTGCCCATGATACTGAGGCATCTTGCCTGCGAATCCGACCTCTCCTTCAACGCCGTCTCATCAGCCACAAATCCTTCACAGACACCCATAAACTATGCACTATACGAGTCGATAACATCCCTAACGGCTACGATATTTCTCGCGTCCTCAAGTCCATCAAAGCAAATCCAGTGGAAAGGCTCGTTGCAGACAAGAAATGCCTCATCATCCGATTTCTTTCCTACGAAATGGCGATGCGCTGTATCGAGGAAAACGATGGTGTCGACGGCATGGCGTTGAGACTGATTGGTCAAATATCTGATCGGTCGGCGTTCTTGGTCGCTGCAGTTGGATATGGGATAACACGGACGTGTATCGTTGAGAACATTCCTCCGGGTATTAGGTCGGGAGGTTTGAAAACTATGATTACTCAAGACAAACCTATGGAGTACTGGAATCTCAATAAAAAGAATTTTCGAGCTGAGATGCGCTTCATGGATGTTTACCATGCATGGCTTGTACGTCGTTCGTCCGTTTTACACGTAGCCCTTTATGCATTCCTCTACATAGGCCAGCGCTGCTGTCAACCAAAATTCTACCCTCAATCAGTGTCGGCTGACCTACACCGACGAAGACGACTACTATATGTTTCCAGAGTGGTTTGCACCCCAGGAATTGAATCAGTCCTACGTGCGGCGGATCGTTGCTATATCCAACATCCAATCGGGGATGTATAAAACGTGCTGGGAATGGACCCAGGAATTCGACAAGATCTCTCCAACGCTGGTTTATAACGGGTATTGGCCCGGCCGTAATGTAAGTTTGTTTTCATCGGCACCCTAGACCTACGATATTTAAACTGATCACAGGAAATGTTGCTCACCTTCGCGACATCGGTGGCTGCACAGCAGTTTGTGGACATTTTCCAGACATTAGCAGATTCACTACCCGTTCAGCTCAAGGTGGAAGAGGACGTACGAGATCCTATCAACCGTAGCCTTATCACAGCTCTGAGTCTCGGCGCCTCTCGAAAAATCGTCGTCGAGATGGATCAGGGTCACCTACGGGAGTGGGATGAACACATAAAATCCTACGGAGCTGTGAGAAGGGTTTCGACGCATTGGTCGTACGTATTTTGCTCTTCTACTTGAATGGACTTTCTGAACTGGAAGCAGAAACACGACCTCTCGGGGAGAGGTAGTCTACGAATTTGATAGTCTATTCAAAGCTATGCGGGCACTCTTTGTTTTGGCAAAGCGGGGGAAACGGTTGCCTCAATTTCAGGGTGTCCGTCTCAACTTCTACGGCGCCAAGCACTTGGAGCCTGTTGAAATAATGCAACGGTGGTGATATACTGGCGAACAAAATTCTTTCGAGCAGATCGCTTGGACGTCTGAACGTCGAGACCCCAGGACTTCACAGCTTCGTGGGTCAAAGACAGTTAATCAGTGGGCGACATATACTTACCTTTAGATGGATAAAGATCGACAGCTTCGTTGCAAGGCGAATTAACTCCGTATCAGTTTGATTGAACGTCGAACTTTTGCTGAATGTACACCATGTATGTTCGCAAATGCAAGTCTATACTACCTCCTGTTGCAAAGCGTGGTTTTTTCAAGTAGATTTCAACACTTTCTCAGGCTAGTAGCACAAATCTTAGATTGTGCTGACCAACACTTCCCGGTCACAAAAGGATGGAAAGTGATTGTGCCAGAAATTTAACCTCTTTCTTCTCTGTTACTATAGAATTTAGCAGGTATAGCGATGTCGAGTTTCTGAAAAAGTCGCCGCAAACTTGAAAAGCGATGGCAATGGTCCACAAAATCAAAGCTTAAGCTGTTATGGTCTCCCACAGGGTGAGGAAGGGGTTATTGATTTCATGCTTCCCATGTTCAACAACAGCTGGGGTTTAGTGATAGATTTGACTTGTGTGTTGACAGCAAATGACCAGCAACTGAATGGTAATAATTTAGTTTCATAGCGCAGATGCCTGCATCCTTGCGTTGGGCGTGCCGGATGATACTACGTCTAACAAGGAGAGAATGCATACCGAAGCAATAATTAGTACGATACATGTAATGTAATAAGTCCTTGGGTGGGTGTGCCAACTTCGTGCTAATGCGCATGTACTATGAGCCAACCTAATTTCAAGTCGGACGGCTACCTAACGACGATAATTAGAACCCCAGCCAAGAGCGTATCGTCGCATATAGCTGAAGTGCAAATTGACGGGGCGCAGCCGTAAATCTCCTCAGAAAACCAGGCTTCTTTCAGAGTTTGTAAACTGTCAGCTATCCATTGAGACATCTAGTTTTACATTAGACAAATAAAGCACAGTGAAGGGGAGAGAGAGGCTCACATGCGCAGGCTTTTCAGACGACTCGCTTGGCGGCGTTTGTGAAATAGAAGGAGGATCGACATTTCGAGACGGCAAATAATCGTCAACTTTGGGGCAGATTGGTGTGCTGGTGTTGGCACAGGAAGGGCAGGCGACCCTAAAACAATTATCTCATTCTGGTTTGTTCCCGCTTCGGACAGATGGGGCGCGTCGCTGTACGACAGGTATTGCTATCGACGCCCACGATTCGGTAAGATCGGGTGAGGATGGATTTGGAGATTCTCCACGGCGTGTCCTCAAATCTGAGAATGGTGATGATTGCGAGATACTTCCAAGATCTACTGCTTCGCGGTTACAAACAACTTGAAAAAGCAGACGTCCACGTCTTGACCGTCCGGTACGGTAAACGTGAATGGATTCATGCCGCCGTTTCCATAGCCAAGCGCCAGCGTTGACCCCTTCTGGAGGCAAGAATCAACAGACCCCTGCTCCTCCTTCGAACTACTTGGGCTCATTTTTGAGGAGTACCAGGCGTCTGAAATTCCCAAGGGAGGTCAGCCACAGCATTGGAATGAACTGTGAGAACGTACCTATCTCAAAGCTGGTAGCGTCAAAGTAAAAGAGATACACATAGAGATCTACATCGGAAATGTTACGGATTGTGAATCCATAACTAGGAGATCGATTCCAAGGAAGAGATGTGTCTACAACGAACTCAATCGTTTTTCCCTCTTCCATAGCGGACAGTAAATTGTCGCCGACTGGATTCAGATTGCGAGCAACACGCTGCAGCTCCTTCATCTCGATGGAGACAAATTTGTCTACGGGCAGTGGACTTGGAATTGTGATCTGAGCGACAAAGCGGGCAAAGTGGTTGATGACGTTTCTAACGTGTGCGATGTTGTTGGTTTGAGAGACACGAGGAAATCGTGAGGCGAAGCCGATGTTCGGACTGAAGAGATGTATTTTGTTCCCTCGGTCGAAAAAGACGACTTCGTCTTTCACCGTCAAACAAAGATCGGCATCATCTGGGGTTTCAGCGGCGACAACAGGGACCGCAATCCTAGGTTCAGAATCCTCAGTGAGTATTCGGGTGAGGAAGGTTGAATCATTGCAATAGGCGCGAAAGTCGGCACCAGACAGCTTTCTGTAACCGTGCGTACCAAACGCGACGATTCTTGTTGGAAGTTAGGAACGTAGGGTCCAGTGGCCCGAGCTTGGAAGTAAACGTTCTCTACTTTTCTGACTGTGGCACTTGTGAGCGGATGCTGCAAGTCAGAGAGATCTGTCCTGAAGATTTTCAAAGGTAGAGCCGACAGTTATGCCATGAAGCAGCCCAGCATGGAGCACAAGGTAGGATTCCCCACTTTCATGGCGGCATAGAATCATGGTGCTGTCAGCCGGCTCTTCCCAAGAGTCGAACAGACGTCGGAGGATATGTCTCCCTTCCAAATGAGGTGTTTGGCTATGAGTTACTATAGAACAAGGTGGCACGATTCAGACCAGCACTCACAATGGTGGCATGACTAAACGATGTATCAGTGACCTATACGTCAATTCGTTGACAGGAGTCTTTCCCATGATCTTGAGCAATGCGCGAGTAAAGATTCCGTGTCCGTCTACCTCCCAGGCCGATTGACGACGATTGCATGCTGCCAAAAGTACATGCGAGTCCCAAAGAGATCCTGAAAATCCTGACGTAATCTTCACCCCAGAGGATCCACGAGAGACCATGGTAGAATCGCAATTGGCGGAGAGTTTTGGAGGCTAAGGATCGACGCGACTTCGCATTCTGTAAATCGGCAGGTTGCGTTCCACGATTGATACCAGCTGCGTGACAGCAGTCGAGGATCAATGTCTGATTAGTCATGAATTTCACCGTCGACTTAGGAATATTCTCAAGTTATGCCACGTACAATATTATTCCCCTTGGCCTTTGCCAACTCCAGTAGCAGGTCGCTGATCGTTCGATCAGGAATACCCTCTACGACCTTGTCCTTGACGTCTAGAACCCCAATATCCGTGGGACACAGCATTTCTATTTCGTTATCATAAGTTTGCCAATCTGTCCATTCATCTGGTTTGGTTGTCACCGCGCCATGACCAGAATAGTATATGATGATAGCTGCCATTCCAGGAACAATCCTTGAATCGGATACGAGTCTTTTGAAGCCGTCAATGATAGCTTTTCTTGTCGCCTGACCGTTGTGGAGATTCATGATGTGCTCCGGCGGGGTATGCAAATCTTCAAGAAGATATTTCTCAAATTGCTCCGCATCCGCAACGGCGGCTACTAGATTATCATACCCTTCGTGTTGGTATTCGTCGATGCCAATGATCAAAGCAAAAGTGCCGCGAGTCTCTCTATAAGTTGAATGGTCAGTCAGTCTTGGTATCAATGTCGCAGTACTAACGGAGTAGGGGTCTCACAGCTCAGCATTGTTCCTTTGGCTACCCAAGTATTTTCAGTTGGAACGTCTACCGCGACTACATAAATTTCAATGTCAAAGTGAGAGAAAAGGGCTCACCAAGTTTGTTAACTGAGAGCAGATTGTTCCCTACGGCATAACTCGCAAACTGAGCATCAAGTGGGTTCTGGCCCTGAAGACATTGCCGTGTTAGCCAAACATGGAGTGACAAAACCATTAACTTACATCTTTCACAATACTCATCCAGTGCCCGTCGTGAGTGAGTGCAACTTGTGCACCGGAGAACTGTGAACCAAGAAAAGGTTTGAGTCAATTACGCGATTTAAAGGGAACAACCAATGCCAATACAAATACCTACATGCTCCAATATGTAATTGTTGACCAAAACTGACGGGTTTGATGATCTAGCAAGCACACATTAGAACTGAAAAATGTCAAGTGAAGCACTGGTGCTCACTTTGTACGGCTTGGAGGATATCAGAAAAGAGGCATTTGTTTGTCGATTGACGTGAGAATAAGGAATGTCCAAGCCCGAATCAGTAGTATTCGGTTTGTCGTTAACGCCACCATGATAGCCAACTGATTGCCGTCGCCGCTTAGAACCCTTGGTAATACGTCGAAAAGGCACTGCGGGTCCAATAACCAAGCCTTGAAATGAAGGATCTGGTCGCACGGAAATCGAGTAGCCACGTAAGAAAATCGTCTGGCTGGCGGGCATTCCGGGTGTCCCCGTAAAGAAACTCTGTACATGGACGTCTTGTTGTACACCCCAACTGTAACGCACCGGACCGTCCAATCCTGTAGCTGAAAACTTCAGGAGAATAGAAGATGAGTCTGAGTCTGATGGCCGTGAATAACAGGCACGGCCCCAGGAAGGGCACTTGTCGAATCCAGTGACAAGATACAGCATGCCATTACGGATTTGTCGTTGCTGTGCGGGACCATTGAAATATTTGTACCAGTTATGAGCGTTAGCAGCCGCATATTCTTCGAGAAGGTGGGGAAAGACTGCGTCGTATCGCTCAGCACCTTCTGGAAGGACAAGAATGGCGGCTTGAGAGGCCGAACACGTAAATTCATACCCACGTTCTGCCTCGAATTTTAGGCGGATGCTATAGAACCTTTGTCGGCAGAAGATCATTCAGAACAGAGGTAAAAACGTACGGTAGGTTCTGGTCAGGTAGAGTCGACAACTGGCGCTCAGAAGAAGCGGTGAGCGCCGTATTTTTCTCGTGCATTCCCAACTGTTTCTTTACAGCAGGTTCCGGGATGTCAGTCAGCGGGACGAAGTCAGGAGGAACCCTGCCAGAATTGGAGACATCGCTCGCATCCGTGCACACATTGAGGAGATATTCAAAACTGCCCTCATCGGTGAGATACCCAAGGTCGCCAATTCGGGTTCCATCTTTTGGATAAGTAGGAGGAAGGTTAGGATCATAGTCCGAAAGCCAAAGCGGATAGCCGTGACCGAGAGTCGATAATAACTGGACGTAGACCTTATGGTCGTATTGTTTCGCCATTGAAAATGACTGAGGAAGGTTCTCGGACTCGTGCGGTCTACTTATACTTATACACACGCCTCAAAGTTGCGGCGTGTGTTAAGCATGGAATCGATCAACTGCAGGCTGAAGCATTGCTAGACGTATCCCACACCTTGGCGCTTAGACGTTTTAATGTGAGCGTAGAACAGCATTCCGAGTGGCAGGTTATGACATACCGTGTCCTTTCATTAATTGCTATCGATCCAGAAATCGGCCTGCGTGTCTCCGAATATATAACGAGGAGAACATAAAACCGGTGTGGTCTCCTGGAGCATACCTTGAGCATGCTATGACTAGCCAATTAGCTCTAAGCTCCAGATGCGCTCCAGAAGACTCCGAGCAGCCCAGGGCGTCTATATAACCATCGTCGCTCTGAGAGGCAGTCAGCAGGATCGACAGTCCTGAAGTTGAAAGTTCTATAATGCAGCGGGGGTGAAACTAGCAGATCAAGCAGGGCCACCATGAACATGGACTAATGCACCCCTCGCGTCCAAGGCATCGGGTGAAATCCGGAGATCCACGCTACATCCAGGTGACTTGACGCCCGTTCTGAAACTGCAAGATGCCATGGCATCGTATTAACATGGTGCGAGACTGAGGTCCCTGTCAATTTGCCTTCAGCGGTGCCCAAATAGGCATGGCTTGTGAACTGAGCTGCGTTAGAGTAGTATTTGGGCCTTAGAGCATGGGGATGAAAGAGAAGATGAAGATGGAGTAGTTATGTCACTCCGAGTCGATCACAGAATCGAGGTAAAGAGAGGGGAAGAACGAGTGGAATGTGCAAGGGAATAATGATGTCGATAGAAACCTCTGTATCAGGAGGAAAGAGTGTGACTCACCATAAAAACCGAAGACTTGGATAAAAGTTCTTGCACTTGACAAGAAACGACGGACATTAGTAATAAATGTATAACCTGACCGACAATTAATCGATATATCGTGAAGGTAACTCGAAATCAGTCGAGATGTCGCCGGAAACATCCCCGTGACGAGCTAGTGGGAAGGTAAGGGATGTATAGCTCTAAAGGATCTAAAAGGAGACCTTATACACCAACCTGGTCTGGAAGGCGTCAGGCTTTACATACCAATTTGCTTCAGAGCGTTGAACAAAACACACCACCCATGCCCAATGCATCGAGATCGGTATTCGCAAATCTTCAGATGGCAAGCGCTTAGGTCAGCTTACTAGGTTGCCTCACCACCACACGTCGCGCGTCTGATACAAGCGAAAGATTGGACGATTCCTCTGAGCTTTGTCAGCGTATGTCGCATCACCGGACCGAGTATCAATTACTGACAGATGCTTCACAACATATCGATGTTTTTCAAGTTCCAACTTCCACTAGCGGCATATATTACAGAAACCTAAATTTATCAGACTGTTTCTTTCTGCTAAATGGTATCAACACATGTTGCAGACTCTGTGTTGACTCAGTTGGGGCCTTGAGATTCTTTACATAAAACTACTTACTGCGTGAAGAAGTCGAAGGCGGCTGACTTGCGGCTGTATTGTACTAGCAGTATTTCACTGAACTGTGTATTTTGAGTCGTGCAGCACTCGTGCTACCCTCGGTCAAAGAGACACTCCGTCTGCATCTTTCAGAGTAGATAAAGAGTCAAAGTCCCTGCCATTTCCTCCGGATACCAGACTGTAGTTCTTGTCAGAACGGCAGTTGAATGATGTCAGGTTCTTCTAACCTTAACCCGCCTGTATGGAGTCAATCATTAATGCACCATCACAGTCTGACCCGACTTGGCATAGCATACCCAGGTGTTACTATTTAGCGACTACTTACTAATAGGTACTAGGGCATTCCATTATGACTTGAGATGTGATTAAATAGATTGTGGCTCTAGTCCAGTGGTATCGGTTTAAAGTTTACATATTGAATAAGATTTGGTCTCGGGATAGATAAAAACAGTACATCAACGGTATTCAAGTGCGCTTTACAGTCAGAAATCTTATCGCTGCATAAAGTACTCCATAACAGACTTTTAAAGGTCTTTGCATCCAGGTGAGGAACCATTGCCACCACTGAATTGAGAAACCGGTTAGGACAGCTTATCACACAGTGTAGATGGACAGAATATTTTACTCACTTGCGTTGGCTTTGGAGGCACATTCCGAGCAAGAACTTGTGAATGGGTAGCCTCAGTCGTACCTGCTGATGGTGTCAGAGGTGGGGAAAGGGAAGGAGCCAACATGGAGTGAATAGTGTCGGTGCTTGTGCCACATGGATCCCTGATTGTAACGGGTTGCTGTTCTGCATACTTCTGTACAACAGGGATGATCATGGAAGCCCAAGAATATGGAAGTACAGGTGGGGGTAATAACGGTTTGATCCGTGTTGCGCCTCTGGAATTTGCCAGTAAATCGTATAGGGATATTTGTACTATACTTCGTAGTTCTACTTCTTGCGTGCTGACAAAAATTTTGAAGAAGCACATGTCGACGAATTGATTCTCTGAAATATTGAATTGAAACGGATCGAAACCGGCCTGTCCGCAACCAAGATCAAGGGTTTCGCCCACTAAGAGACAAGCATCGACACGGTGTTGACTATTTTCGTGACCTGCACCTGTCATCGAGGCATACCAAACATCTGAGTAGCACCCGAATATAAGTGTTGGCAAGTTTATGAAGCGTGAACATACCAATGCTTAGCGTGGTAGCATCAAAGTAAAACAGATAAACATATAGATTGTGAGGGGAGATGTTACGAATCGTAAACCCATAACTTTTCTGCAAAGACGACTCTACAGAAATTTGGATGGGTTCAATGTCGTCGTCACGTAGTAAGTTTGGTCCGACAAAATTTGGCTTGTTTTCGCGGTCTCGAAGTTCTTTCATTTCGATGGAGACAAACTTGGTTGTGGGCCACACAGTTAGTGTGGAGTCAAGGTGGGTGGTGAAATTGATGTAGTGATTGATGATATTCCTAATTTTTGGGATGTCATCAATGCTGGAAACAGCATTAGGGAGACGTGAAGAAAGGCCACTGCGTTTTTCACTCAGGAAATTGTTTCGGCCCCCCCGATCAAAGAAAACTGCTCTTGTGTTCCCCTTTCCCTCCACCATCAAGCAAAGATCTGCTTCGTCTGGAGCTGTAACGGTGGCAGCAGCTAACAACAGCCTTGATGGTCCATTATCGCCAAGAACACGGATAAGGAATTCTGCATCGTTGCAATAGATGGCAAAACTGGAGCCAGACTTCAGTGTTTCCAATTGGGCGTACCAGGTACCGTGTTTGTTAGACTTGAAATCGGGTTGGGGATTTTTGAGTCGGGAGGCAAAGGACCCTACATGTGTCACAGCTGTGCTGGCTATGGGTTTTGCTGGATCGGATACTTGATCTGTTGAATATATGTGATAGGTAGAACCAGCAGTGACACCATGAATAAGGCCCGCATGTAGGGAGAATTGATCGCTTTTGTAACTGCACGCAATTCTAGGACTATCTGGGATGACCTTCCAGGGGGAAAACACGCTTTGATGAATATGTTTCCCATCCAGATGTGGTCTTTGACTGACAACTATTTAACAAAGGTTGAACCTATGCAATGGAATACGTACAATAGTGGCATATCCAGACAATGCATCAATGATTGGTAGGTCAGTTCACCCCGAGCCGCATGTCTTTCTCTCATGACCTTGAGCAGTGCGTGGGTAAATAGGCCTTTCCCATCTATTTCCTTCGCAGTCTGAAGGCGACTGCATGCCGCCAATAGAATATGCGAATCCCAAGGTGTGCCTGAGAACCCTGAGGTGACTGGTAAAACCTGAGGGGCAGGAACAGATGACCATATGGTTGAATCACAATCTGGCGACATTGAGGGAGGCTTGAAGAGTTGGCGGGATCTCGTGTTGGGGGCATCGCCACCCCCCCGGTTGATACCGGCAGAATGGCAGCAGTCGAGTATCAATGTCTGAAAAGTAACGTCATCGACATTGGTGACGATGGTGCATTTCAAACATTTTTAGGACGTACTATATTATTCCCTTTGGTATTTGATATCTTGGCGAGGAGTTGGCTGATTGTTCGATCTGGAATCCCTTCTATGACATTCGTTTCTCCGGATCCGTCTGGGAGCCCCATATCGCAGGGGCAGAGCATTTCGATTTTGTTGCCGGAGCTTTCCCAATCTGACCATTCTTTTGGCTTCTCGGTGGCGGCTCCATGCCCAGCAAAATATATGATGATTATTGCACGGCCGCGCACAATTCTTGGATCTTTTGCAAGATTATTGAATCCTTGAATGATCGCCGTCCTCGTCGCCGTCTTATCACGAAGGCTAGTAATATGCTCTATCGGAACCTGTAGGTCCTCAAGAAGGTATTGCTGAAAAGCATTGGCGTCGTTGACTGCACCTGCAAGTTGAAATTCCTTGTACTTTTTAGCATCGTATGTATTGACACCAATGACTAGCGCAAAAATGCTGCGTATAGAAGTGAGCAGCTAATCATCATCTATCAAGGATCGACGAACTTCGTTCCAAATGAATCCTGCTCCGAGCACAGCTGTCACTGGTTTAAGATAAAGAAAAAAGGGAAAGTGATGAGGCATACATCGACATCCATTTCTGGTACTAGCAGTCTAGCACTCGGATTCTGTGACAAACACATCAGCAAATAATTGTGATGGCCTCTAAGAGACTCACCGGATTTTCGCTCATCAAAGCAGCCTTATGATCTGATGATACCGTGATATCTGGGCGGATTAGCGCTTGAGGAGGACATATGGCGTTAACGGGGGTCAGAGTTGAAGACTATCGATGATGTTGTAGGCGATTCCAGTTCCAGAGAAATCAGCCGGAGACGTTCAGCTAAGGCCGTGTTACATATGATCGATGTCGAAATCGATAAAACGGAAGTGTCTCAAACACGAAGTGTCCAACTCACCACCACTCCAACATCCAAAACATCCCATCTTTCGATAATCGTGGCAACTGTGACCCCTAGACTTTTGGTATTCACCTGGTGCCGCCCACTGATACTTGTACGATTGCAGCCTAGTCAGAAGGCGGGCGGATGTCCCACTCAGCTAGATTGTAATGGAGGCCGAGCCTTGATGCAGCGAGCTATGTGAATCGCAAAGGCAGGATAGATCCGCGAAAATAGCAGGTGCCAGGCAGAAGTATATATATTGTACCACAACGACGAGTGCGTGAGATATAATGGTGGCTTGATGGTGGCATCACGGTGGTATCATGCTCCCAAGAACTTGTCTCGCTAATTTTGCTATTCAGCTTTATGTTACTTACCATAGGCAGAATTCCTCATGGCCACCTGGCCCTCTTCTCTGGCGCTTAGCTTCGGGTGAAATTTTAAGCGCTTCCGAGCCCAAGAACCGGAAGATCGATGACGCCGTCTAGTGAAAACGCTCTGCTACTAATTATACGGAACAGTATTTGTCGGGGACATTGAGTACCGCACGTTTCGATAGGTACGACTCGGATAGAGTTTACTTAGAGAGAAACATCGTGATGACTTCAAACATTTGAGAAATCGGGAATCTTTTAAATGAGGGATGAGCAGCGACAAGGTATGCTGGCGATTGTCAAATGTACGGATAGCAGGCTTCAGTAGCCTACTTAGGTACTGTATTCCGCGACCTTCCTCTAGTAACACATAGATATCGTCAGCACAAATATGGTTTGTTCGATTTCTAAGTATTCGTAACCCTGTCTATTTATGAGATAGCGTAACTCTAGCAAGGCACGTTGCAAAAAGGGTATCGAGCGGAACTAGATAATAAGGTGTCCAAAAGCCATATTTTCCGACAGGAACGGTACTGGTGACGGTAGGCGGCGAAAACGTGGAGATGGGAAACACAGATACGTGAATAGGACAGGAGAAGCGCTGCACCGAATGCCATATACTTCTGTTCCCAGTGAACAAGGGATTACGGATTGATTGGTGGAACCCGTCTCTGAATGACAGTAATTGTCTTAGAAGCCCACGACCTATCGAGAACGGGCGGGGATGGGAGGTGGTTCCCACCACGCTGCATCGTCAAAGCTGAGAAAGGGGATGGTCGCGAGATACTTCCAAGGTCTACTGGCTGAGTAGTCACGAAGAACTTGAAGAAGCAGACATCCGCTTCCTGGCCGTCCGGTATAGTGAACGTAAATGAGACATGCCGCCATTCCCAAATCCAAGAGTAAGCGTTGAATTCTGTTCCAGGTAAGTGTCGACAGATCGCAATTCACTGTTACTCGAGCTCATATTTGAGGAGTACCACACATCTGGATGGCATCAAAGCTAGGTCAGCTGGTGTGTAGGACGTGAGATCAATGCGTACCTATCCCTAGGGTAGAAGCGTCAAAGTAAAACAGATAGGCATATAAATTGACGTCAGATTCGTTTTGAATCGTGAATCCATAATACGGGCATTGATTTGGAGGAAGAGATGTGTCTACATTGAGTTGTATGTACTCGTCGTCTTCGACAGTAGATAACAGATTTCCGCCGTCCGGGCAGAGTTTAGATCCAACGTGCACTAATCTTTTCATTCAATGGAGCGAAGTCGGACATGGGAAAGGGACTTGTCATCGTAAGGTGAGAGGAAAAATGCGCGAAATGATCGATGACGCGCCGTATCCCGTAACATCATCGATACTAGAAGAACAGGCGAGTCGAGAGGGAAGGCCAACATGGGGGGAAGAGGCTATTTCTGCGGGTCCGTTCAAAATATACAGCCCTTTTCCAACACTATATAGAGGTCCGCCTGATTCGGATCGTTGGTAGAGCAGACAGGAACTGTAAACCTCGACCCTTGGTCCTCCGTCAGTAT
>JAUEPR010000341.1:0-21403 GCA_030435655.1 Armillaria novae-zelandiae | reverse complement strand
TCTTTCAGCACTTGCGTAACACAAACGGCGGGCGCGGGAAAATAATTGACCATGGGAAAATATTTGGTGGCTGAAAATGTCGGATACGGTAGCTCTTTGAAACCAGGCGGCTTGCCTGGGGAAAACGTTAATAGTGTGAGAAGTGGGAACATAGGGGCCGCAAAGTCCCCGGGCCAAACAAAGTCCCCAGGCCCAAACAAAGTCCCACGGCCAAACAAAGTCCCAGCCCAAACAAAGTCCCCGGGACCAAACAAAGTCCCGGGACAAACAAGTTGGAGCTATCCTGGGAGAGATAGAGTCCTTTTTGTCCCATAAAGGTTGGCAAAAAAATTGTCGAAAATTTTATTTTTTTTCGAAATTTTTTTTTGCCAACCTTTATGGGACAAAATTTATAAAGTAGGGTTGTCCAAGTTGGGGTCCAAGAAAATGAAAGTTCGTCCTTGAGTGACCATATTTAATTAATTGAGTAACCCTTAGTCTGCAGCAACAATGGACTTTCAAATAAAATGCACATTGCACATGTCAAACGCAGATTACTGCTGTAAGAAAAATCACCGATACTGATTTGAATATCGGTATCTGTGATAGTGTACTGGGGGAATCGAACCTCCCATCTGGGAATCAGCCGATGTAGCCATTGCGCCATCACCATACACAATGAAGCGAACGAAGACAGGATGGAGGGAGAAAGCCTCATCGACAGACAGCCGCCCTCTGCATTGAAAACGTACCGGTGACTGCAATTACATCCAAACTTATTTGTGTCTAAATCGGGAAAACTGGTACATTGCTGATTGATACCTATGTTCTGCGCCTATGGTGAAGCCCCCACATGACTGCCTGGGTGCGAAACAATCAGAGGAAAGAGTCTCACAAGAAAAATACCCAAGAGAAATGTCTTACACTCGTCACGAGATTGTTCAGTCCCCACCAGAAGGAGGAGGTGCATCAGGGGATGGCACGAACAGGGGTGACATCTGGAGGTCATGAACAAAGTTTACTGATGGAGCAAAAAAGGGTGAATTCGATGACACTTCATTCCTGTGGTTTGTGTGGCTGTGCCATCGAGCTAGATGAGCTGCTTTGTCAGCCATTAAGAATGCAGTGTCCTCGAGCTCGATGACCATTCTACGACAAGCTCCATGATTGAGAATATATAAGAATTATCATACCCTCTCACACAAATTTGGCATCCTTTGTTGCTTATGGCAAAGAGATGTTTTCTCCTACCCCCAAACCCTCCTTTTCTTCTTTTTTCTGTCTTTCTTGGATTTTAAACACCTGGCCTGCCCGCCTCTGTACTTTCACCCCTTACCGTGCTCAAGTCAGGACCCTTCGACTTCCCATTTATACATACAAACACTTAAACTTCAACGTCCAGGTCTTCCCTACTGGGCAACGAAAGAAATCAAATCTTGTGGAAGATCAACAGAAATGTTTATGCTACCCAATTACGCAAGAAGAACCGAGACCGTTCATTCTTTTTAATCTGAATCTGAATCGCTCAATCTTTCTAGGCCAAACCACTGACACCAGTCGAGACACTGATGCTTTTCCCGAAATTCCTCCAATGATCCGTCGAAGTTTCCATCGCTAAAGAGTTTTTCCATTGGTTCTAAAGTAAAATCAGATCCAATATTTTTCGAAATGAAAGACGACATACTCAGATTTGGCCATGACTTGGGGATCGGTCAACCAGGGACCAGCTCCTAAATTAGGAAGTATGAAGCGCAAGTTTACTACGTTATGGAGATTCATACCTTGGTAATCAGAAACAAAAACCTTCCCCAGAGAGAAATGGAATTGAACGTGTTGCAAGAAACACAGAAATACCGCCTTTGCATGCGCCTCCGCATCCAATCCTGGGATTGGCTCAGGAGATGCGTTACCGATGTATTTTTTAAATTGCTCGGAGAGTTTCCTCTCCACCAAGGCTGTAAAACCCTGAAAGCTAGGGGTCTTACCGATTCTGGCTTCATATTTAGTACAACAGCAGCCTCAACGAATGCCAAGTCCGGAATTGGACCAGGTGGATGTCGCGAGATGGTGCCGTCGTAGTGACCATGTTCATACTCATGTCGTGAATAGTGGTAGCCCATAGAATGGTATTCGCTTCGCGTAAAATATCACGACGCTCGCAGTCCTCGGTCTTTCTCCGTGGAACTTCACTCCTACCAGCGTTCTGGTACGGTCTTTTGATACAAACTCTTCCAACCAGGGCAGAAGGAAGGTCCTCATCGACCAGTTTCATTCCTACGTCAAGGAGTCCAGAATGAGCGGTTTTAAAGCTTCCAGATCCCAGACGATGATATGCCTGTTCACCCCAGTCAACATACACATGGCCTCTGAACTCGGTGTCGAAAGCAAAAGTGGGTCGCTGGAAAATGTCGTTTCGCCAACGTGGGATTCTGCAAATCGCAACAGGGTGTTCGGCTAATCCTTGGAAATATCAGAGAAACAATAACACTTTTTGAAGATAAAAATTTACCACGTCCGCTTGGTACCTCTTTGCATTGGCCAGCTTTTTCCAGAAGGTTCGACATGTCTTTAAACCATTCTTCGCAGTTTACAGTTATCTGGGGGCGGAGACGTTTTGCGGATTGCTCGACCTGTGTAGTGGAGCGGTGCTGCATTATATTTTCTAAGCAAGGTAATAATTGTTTATATTGACTTTAAACTTACTGCCCGTTTCGAACCGGGTCTACTAGGAGTGCTTTCCATACCAATCTATATACATTTGTTAGGACTTCCTCGAGAAAATGTTCAACAACATTACCGTTAAGGGTACTGGACCAGCGGAAGCCAGTGCGCTTCTAGTCGTCTGGATGGTTGTCGCTAACTGAAAAGGCTGCATGGTCTGAGAGGCAGGTACGGAACCACCTTTGTCGACAGAGAATTCTTCGTTGGACCTTATCATACTACGTCCCATATCTTCAAATCCGTCGGGAGTATTTGTCTGGGACATATTTCTCATCGTTAATGACTAAATCACAAAGACTTCAGTGAAATACACACAAGGTGTCTGCTGGCCTGTAATCGATTTTTAAACAAGCTTTCACCGGGCGCACAAGGAGAATTAGGTGCTTCAGATTGATCATCATCGGACTACAGGCAGTCGTGAGCACGAAAGAATGTTATAGATTAAAAAAAAGACATACAGATATAAACTTCTCCCTTTGCTTGCCCTTTGGCTTTGGCCTTGGCACCGGCGAAGACTTTATAGTTGTAAGAATATGAAATCAACAAAAACAATATGCCATGTGTACCATTGGTGATTCCTCTCCTGCTTCCCACACCTCAAAAGACTGGTAAGCCTTATGCGTTAGCACAAAGAACCAAGTTTCTGTCCATTTTTGAACATATTTCCAGCCCCCAGTGCTCCCTTCTTGGCGCCTGTGTGCGTCATTCCTTTTTGAGTACATGGGTTGGCCTGTTGATGTCACCACTCAGGATCTCCATCCATCCGCTATCAAAAAGTTGGAAGTCATTTCATGGAACTTGAAGCCCTGGACTTGTGTGTCCATGCTTAAGACTTCCAGCATCGTTGCGAATACAATGTTGTAGACCACTTGTTGAGAAGCGGTAGGATCGAATTCGATTCCTCTTTGTATGTGCTTCGAACATTTTGATGTTAGGTTACATTTTAAAAGAGGAGTGCAAATGTACCAGGAATGGTATACCCTTCTTACCACCATTTCTCTTTACTTGAACCAAAACCCTTGCCATATCTGACTGTCCCTCGACTGCTAACATTCGATACTTTCCATCGTTCGCATCGTACCTTGAATGGGCACCAGAGTACCCTCTTGCCAGACTTGTCCTATCGTTTTCATAGCGGGATATCGCAACAGGCATGCAGTCGTCTTGATGTACATCTGCGTTAAAAAGAGCCGTAAAAAAGAGCAAAACCAAGTGAGATATCCTTACCTTTGCGTTTAGCCATTTTAATTTTTTTGTCTATGCATTCCACGTTTGGTTTTGTTTGTTTCTGCTCCAACTTTTCCAACAGTACCTCTGCCAAGGCAGCCATGTCTTTCTCGCTCGGATGATGAGACATTGAATGAACTATATGCCCGATATCATGAAAGTGGTCAAGGAGAATGATGAAACACGGTACCAGAAGATCCTCTGTTTGAATGGGTCGAGTGCCTTCTATTGTCCCTGTTTCGTTCTACAAAGCAATCAGATTCCATTCACAAGCACAGATTTATGGTCGTATACCCTGTGTGCGCTGTTGCGTCAAAGCCACTTAAAGTATCGTCAATTTTTAGGATGGATGAAAACTCATAAAACTGACTTTTCTTTAATCCCGTGTTGTAACAGTCTTCGCAAACCGTTAGTGTGACTGTGGTATTCCCAAATCTACGTATCGTAGCTTTTGCATCCCCTCCGACACAGCACGCCATTTGATATTTTGCTTCGTTTGGGTGAAACTCATATGCGGCACCAGTCGTGGAGTGCCTAGGGCACTTTCGGTATTGGCAAGTATGAGAACCCTGGGTATCAGCAAACGTGATGTCTCCATCGAGATCTTTCCTCATGCGGTTAGCTCATTGAACAGAGATAGGGCAGCAAAAGGACCGCACCTCCGTCGATATGTGTACTTCCCATGGAGGAAGGCATCACAAATGATTCTACAAGAATGAAACAATGCGGGAAGTTTTTTTGAGAAAGAGACAGAAAAGCAAGTAGTCCTGTTCCGAGCTGAGGCGAAAACTTGGCATGAAGCTCTTCTTGACACTTTTCAGGCTCTATTCCACAACCCATTGAGTAATAAATTTAGAAATCCACGAACATCAAAGCTGCGGGATTCGTATCCAGCCTGAATGTCAAAACTCAATTTTTCGTAGGTGAATGGGATGCATGTTACACAAAGAATGGTCTGGACAACCCTGGCAATCACACTCTGTGCAACACGTATTCCATTTCACGTTCTCTGTTGCATGTCAACATTGCTACGTTTGTTGACCACCGGACAACTAGGCCTTTTAATTTGAATTTATTTCCTTGTCGAATCGTTTACTTGCCCCAGAAGGTTTGACAGTCATGTAAAGTTCTTGTCGGAACACTGGAAAAATCCGGACACGTCTCAACGTGACAAAGGATGAAAGAGACTCTTCTTGAGTTGCGAAAAAGGCTCCAAACAGACAGAACAAGCAAGAAAAAAGCCTCGGCCATTGAAAATCTACAGGGGGAAGTGTCGTGTAGAAACCAACATTGCATTGCAGTTAGAAACTGGGCAGAATGAATTATTCTATCGCAGGGTCATCGAGCTCAATGGTGGAAAGACAGGTGAGCGAGGTATTCTTCTATGCCCCAAATTTCCTGTGACAGCCAAGGTGGCATTCTCGTCGTTGACAATGATTGCATTCGAAGAAGAAACGAAAATGTTTGCCAACACAAAATTGATCGGCGTATGTGAACACTCAGTGGCGCTATATTTCGCTTCCATTTCATTCCAAACACCGGGGGAGGGGGGGTTACGCAGGGATTTGCCTATCAATATCCACCAGCAGGACAGGAAAGTAGATTTAAATTTCATTTTTCAGCCAACATACGGGCCCATTACGTCTCTGTTCTGCGGAAAACTCAAAGGCCGAAACTATCGTTGGAAGGTTATCCTCTGCTGTAGCACACGAACAAGCTTACTCGAATCATTTGTCTCCCATCATTGACAATGGTCTTTACCATCCCTTTCTGCACGGTTCTCGGGCTGACCGGGCTTTCAGGCGCTACTCCAGGTGTCTACAGAGACCAAACGTCAGTTCCACATCTTGTTACATTTTCACCCTTTCACTGACAACCTTGGAAGAGTTTGGATTGTTAATGGCATCCATGGCCCAAAATGGCCTGTTGCCATCTACTGTGCCAACGAACGCCAGGCAATGACTCTGAATGATTTCGTGAACCCATTCATTGCAGAACATGCGACCGAGGACCCATCAGCTTTTCGCCTCTCCTTGCACGATTGGGAGGTGTGGCCTGAGATAACAGCTGCTTTTGATAGTCCTGGAAGAGTTTTTTGGTCGGTTATTCTCGGGAAACGATCGGGAGTGTTCTACGAAGAGTATGTTCACAACGGTCTGACTTTGAACAGGACTGAAGTATATTTCTTTTTAGGGAACTTGCTCTTACGCAGCTCAACAAATCACCAATGGAATACTGGGCTGCGTATGGATTTGATTCGTTCGAGAATGCCTTCCTTTGTCAGATATCTAGGTCAAACATACAGGATGAGCTTGTCGCTCGTTTGCCCAATAATTTGACTCCCACTCACCGGCCAACACTTGCGACACCCATGGTTCCATCTCCAATGGCCCCAGTTCGAAAGGGAGTAAAAAAAGGAAAAGGAAAAGAAAGGTCGGGAACACCTTCACCGAGCAAGGGTAAAAAAAGTGCGCCATTTATAACTGTATTTTAAAGAGCTATTAAAAGATCTGGTTAAAACATAGACTTCAGCAATATCTCCACTATCTCTATCAGCAACGATGTCTTTGTAATACCTGGTGAGCCCCTCCCACAAATGTATTCCATGACACGATTTAGCTTTTGTATTTAGGCCCTTCTGAAAGGAAAGAAAAGTGTCATCATGAAAAGCAGACTATAAGTCATTTGCCATCCGCAATGAATACACCATTGAGACTGCCGAGGTTGCTCCGTTGCTATTTAGAGGTTTATCAGTACTCTGAAAGTGTTACGATTTATTCACTTTTTTCCTGATTTTCCTCATCTAAGTGCCCAAGCGCTTATCTTCGTTAATCTTATCACCATCTCACCGCACCAACCCACGACCGTAACGGTCGACTACCGTTCTCTTGCTACGGCTCGCCTCCACCACAAGGTTACCGTCTGCCTTATTGTCATTAACTCGTTGTTGCTTACCAATGGACTTATTATTAGCACATGGACTTCAGTATATAAGTAGCACGACTCTCGCTGTAATACCTCAGCTTCGAGCTATAGTTTATCTATATCAGATCTTACTCTCTCAACGACTAGCACCTAGTGCCACGCCTCTACGAGTCCATCACCACAGCTCTACACTAGTCATCGGTGTTCACCGGTATATGACTTAGGGTTTACACTTGTTTGGATCACGTGAGACCTGGGTCTAACAGTTAGCTCGAAGCTTCCCTATGGTTCCTCAGTGCCAGCCACGACGAACCAAATCCATGACTCCCGACTTAACGAAAGAAACAAACGATCGAACTAGGCGCAGCCATCCCGGCCGCGTTCCTCATCATCCTCTTCACCGCCCTCACGGTCTACGACCGATACGAACAAATCCATGAATACCTCCACAGAAACGGGATCCTCGTCGGAGGCGAGCCAAGGCCCGCCAGGAGGATTCCCCCCTCCCACTATCAATCAACAAACACCCCCGCCGCCCCAAGGAGCCCGCCGGGGGCCTACCCCAAGGTCGAGCCCCGTAGCTCGCAGACCCAGCACACAAGGAGGCGAAGCACCCCCCACGCCGGTAGTAACGCTTCCTCAGACGAATTTCCCCTACGCGAGGGGACAGTACGTGTACCCACTCGCGCACCCACTCCAGAACCCTCAGATGCCCCCATGGCTGAGCCAGAACCAAGGCGGTCCTCCGCGGCCGAAGAATACGGGAGGGAGCTTCGGACTAGGTTCCGTAGCCCGACCCCGCCCCCAGTCTACACCCCAGCCCGCCCAACGAGGGTGGAACGACCCGCCTCTGGTAGAAGGGTACGAGTTCCTGCAAGAACGATCGAGGGGCCCGGTAACGGGCCCACCGAGGACACCGACTCCGATCCCTCAGAGCCCGACATACTTGCCCCCTTCCGAAACCCCGAGGCAATCAGAATTTGAACGCCTGAGCCCGCTCGACTGGTCCCCATCCAGGACGCCCACGAGCCCGAATGGCTCGAGCTCATCGATCACGAGCTCTTCAACCGATGGAGCCCAGATCGACTATGGCCGGAGCTCGGGCCAGTCAACAGAGACCTACTCGGCCCCATCAGGAATCGAGGCCTGGACGCTTCGAAGAGAAGACGTGGAGGCCCGAGCCCGTGTTCCCCTCGACCATCGGCCGATGGCCTTCTCAATTGCCCACGCACACCTACCCCCAGGAACAAGCGGGGATGAGCTCGGACTTTTCCTTCGGAGAAATGCAGGAAGAGCAATTCAACCGCCAGAATTGGGACCGCTCCTCAACAGGAGGAGCACCAGAGGCAGGAGCAATGACCAGGGATGACGAAGCTTTCCCATAGGCTCTACGAAGCTGGCACACCGCGCCGAAAGAAGGGATGATGGATACCTCCAGTTTGTTTGGGCCAACGAGCGGTTCCGTCAGGAACGCCGGGCCCGGGACAATAACTAGCTTTGACACAGTACATACCTAATATGCAATCCAACCCCTTCGCTACCTACTACCCCGAACCGCAATGGCCTGACCCAAATGCCAGGACTCAGCCACCGGCCCGAACCAGACAACAAGGGTACTACCCTTATCCCACCACGAGCCGACTATTCGGCGCAGCAGGAGACGAAATGGACAGCCCATGAACCGCCTGGGCCCGGACAACCAGAAGAAGAGCGACGATGCGAAGGTGACCTGCGCAGAGAGCCGAAATGATGAAAAGAAGGAACTGAGCTCGCGGCAGCAAGACGAGCAGTCGAAGAAGCAATCAGTTAGGGACTAACGATTATGCGAATCGTCACGGGTTCTTACCAGAAGAAGAAGAAAGGGGAAGACCGGGAGCACCCGGTAACGCCCCTGCACCACCACCAGCCGCACCAGTCGCGGCACCAATACCCAACGAACAACGACCGGTGCACGACAGGGACGACCGCTACTCAATTCCCCGACACCCGGACTGGCCATACGCACCACACGACCCCCCAGTAGGGCTAGGACTCCCCAACGCCCTGTACTTTGGAGTAAAACCCACCCTGATCGACACCCCACGCTGCTTTTCGGGGAACCACCACGACATTCTCCGCTTCGTCGGAGATTGTCTAGCCTACTTCGAGACCTTCCTACCCTTCTTTCAAGAAGAGTCTCAGAGAATCACGTTCGCCACCTCCTACTTCGAAGGCGTCACAAAAGACTGGTGGACCCATAAAAGACCCGAACTCTGGGACCCGGTGAGCCGACACTTCCGATACCCATCATGGAAGGAGTTCACCGATATGCTCACGGCACGGTTCAAAGACCACGCCATAGAGCAGGTCCACAAGAAGAAGATGTTCGAACTGCGAATGGCCGACGGTATGGCAGAGGATTACTTCCAAGCACTGGAACAAGAAGCCAAGCTCGCCGGGCGACTCATAGACGAAAGCGACCGAGGCCTTCTCTGCAAGGCCGTCGAAATCGGAATTCCGGACTCCTACTCCCGAGCAATCGCCGACGGAGAAAATACCCCCGGCAACTACCAACAATGGAAGGCCCGAGTCACGAAGATGTACGAAAACCGCACCAGGAAGCGGATCTTCGACCAGACAATCGGGCTCCAGTATGGACGCAACCCCCGAAGGGACAACCGACCCCAAAACCCCCCCGCCGGTGGACAAAACAAGTCCACCGGCACAACAAGTTCTCAGTCAGCACCCCAGGGCGGCACCAGCCAAGGCGGGGATAAGAAGACTAGCACCGGGACAACCTACGGAGGCCGCGGACAGGTGATGGAGATTGACCGCCTCAGGAAGGAGGGTCGGTGCTTCAACTGCGGAGAGAAGGGACACCTGTCAAGGGAATGCCCAAAACCGAAGAAGCCGCGACGACAAGACGCCCAGGGGAGATTCACTAAAGCCGAGCTACGCACGATGCTGCAAGAGTTGGAGAAGGAACCCGAGGAGAAGACGACCTCGGGACTTGAGGAGGTAAAAGGCGAGGCCAGCGAGTGATTGATTCCACTCGGCTGGCCAAAGGACATTCTTCTGGTACGCACTCGCTCCCTGGTGGTCGGACTTATAATACTTTTGTAGTTACCGATAAATACGCGCATTTGAATATACCATTTTTAGCACCTTCCACCACCCTACCAGTAAGAAAAGAATCGAACCGATATGCTCTCCTCACCGACGACGACGAGATGCCCTCTCAAATGCCCACAAGGATCAAGGGGGCCGAACAAGGGACAGAGAGTCCCTCAAGTCCGCTTGCTAAGGTGGCCACCGGACCAGTCCGAAAGGCGCCTGGCTCAAGCCACAAGCGCGCGAATTCAAGAACGTGAGTAAGCGCCGAGGACCGACGAGCTGACACCCGAGGCACCGCCACTACCGCCACCCTGAGGGGAACTAACCCTCGCCCTGCATCGCCCTTGGGACCAGCCGGGGGTACGGACCATGCGACAAGCACGCGACGATCACGACCCCCATCTCAGATGGCGCCTGCATGTGCTACGCCCTCGACTTGCGATGTAAACGGGAGCGTGACATTCCCCGCCCGTATAGTCAGTGAAGAGCGGCAGAAGAACGAGGGTGACGACCCTATACACTCAAACGCTCACCAGGATCAAGAGAGCCGAAGAGGGCGAGAGACGCCCCGACCGCCGCGCACCACGGTAGTTGAAGTACCCGACGAAGAAGACGACACTTCATACGAAATGTGGCTCGCCAAAGAAGCAAAAAGACACGCTCCTCTATCCGTTCCAATGGAAGGAGGAAAACGACCTTTAAACACGACACCCCCGGACAATAGGTGGTATCAACCCTTCTCTGCTGAATGGACCCTGAGAGCGATCCAAAAAGCGCGTTCGCCTGATCAGGCGAACGTCATCCTCGCGCTCTGGATTCATAAGGGGAGAGAGGGCGAACAAACCGAAGAGCTGCTTGAAGAACTCCGGAGAGGGGGGGAACGGGCAAAGGAGGGCATATACGAACTCCAGAAACCCATTCGATATATCCATGCCGCCACTACAAAACGCCACAAGGATCTAACAATCCCTGCCAAACTAGAGCCTTGCTCAGGCGCTCCAGCCCTATCCGTCAAAGCGCTAATCAACAGCGGATGCACCGGCAGTTCCATAGACCAGAAACTAGTCCGCCAACATAGACTAGACACTAGGAAAGCCGCGATACCGATCCCGGTCTATAACGCGGACGGAACGCGAAACAAAGCCGGAGATATCACAGAATTTGTGGAACTCAGAATGAGCATTGGGGGACACATGGAAAGAATCGACCTCGCCGTTACCGACCTTGGGACTAAATAAGTGTACCTCGGCCATGACTGGCTGAAACAGCACAACCCGGTAGTCAATTGCAAAACCGGAACCCTCATCTTTGGCCGATGCCAATGCCAAAAGAATCGCCTACCACTCCCCGATTCGGACCCGAACGATGCCTGGGACGAGGAGTTAGAAGAAGGAGAAAGCATCCTTGCAGTCAACATGCAAGAAGAGATCCTGATATGCGCAGTCCATCATGCCAATGACCTAGCAGCCAAAGCCAACGAAGGAAAGCCAAAGAAAACCTTCGAAGAGCTTGTCCCTGAACATTACCGCTCCTTCCGTGACCTATTCTCAAAGGAAAACTTTGATGAACTCCCAGAGCGAAAGACCTGGGACCATGCAATAGAACTCATTCCAAACGCCGCCTCCACCCTCGATTGCAAGGTATACCCCCTGAATCGCAATGAACAGGAACAGCTGGACAAGTTCCTCGATGAAAACCTCGAGTCGGGAAGGATCCGCCCCTCCAAATCGCCATTCGCCTCTCCCTTCTTCTTCGTCAAGAAAAAGGATGGCACTCTCCGCCCAGTCCAAGACTATCGAAAGCTCAACAAGATGACGATCAAAAATCGATACCCACTCCCCCTAATCACAGAACTTATCGACCGCCTCCGAGGGGCCAAATACTTTACCAAGCTGGACGTACGATGGGGCTATAACAACGTCCGCATCAAGAAAGGAGATGAAGAGAAGGCGGCATTCCGCACAAATCGCGGGCTCTTTGAACCCACTGTAATGTTCTTCGGACTCACAAATTTGCCCGCCACATTTCAATGGATGATGAACGACATCTTCAAGGACCTAATCGAGACCGGAAAAGTCACGATCTATCTCGACGACATCCTAATCTTCACCAAAGATCTGTCCGAACACCGACGCATTGTCAAGATGGTCCTCCAACGCCTTCGAGAACACAAGCTATATCTCAAGGCAGAGAAATGCGAATTCGAGGTATTAGAAACCGAGTACCTCGGGGTAATCGTTAGCGAAGGAATGGTCCGAATGGACCCAGTAAAGGTCAAAGGAATCGCAGAATGGCCGACCCCAACCAAGAAAAAGGCATTACAATCGTTCCTAGGATTCACGAATTTCTATCGCAAATTCATAATGGACTACTCAAAAATTGTCCAACCCCTGACGCAACTCTGTGGAAACGCCCCCTGGACATGGGGAGCCGCTCAAAATCAAGCCTTCCAACAGATCAAGAAACAGATGGCGGAGGACGTACTCCTCACCATCCCGAACCAGGAAGGAAGATTTAGGGTAGAAGCAGACGCAAGTGAAGGAGCAATCGGAGTGGTACTCAGTCAGGAACAAAAGGGAAGATGGAAACCAGTAGCATTCATGTCAAAAGCGCTCACCGAGACAGAACGCAACTACGAGATCTACGATAAGGAACTCCTCGCAATAATGCTCGCGATCGCCGAATGGAGACACTACCTTATGGGAGCCACGGACGATATAGAAATCTGGACGGATCACCAGAACCTCCAGTACTTCCGAAAACCACAAAAACTTAATCGGCGCCAAGCACGATGGGTCACCGAACTAGCCGAATATCATTTCACCCTCCACCACAAGCCCAGCACCCTCAACAAGAAAGCCGACCTTCTCTCCCGCCGGGAAGATCATGACCAGGGACAAGATGACAACAACGAAGTCGTCGTCCTGAGACCGGAACACTTCCGAGCAATGATAATGCCCACACACGAAGAACTTCGCCCTCGAATCCTCGATCTACTCAAAGAGAACGAGAACATAGACACAAACGTTCAGGACTCCCTCCTTCATGGAAAAGGCATCTATGAAGACGGCCCCAAAGGGGAAAGCGCCAACATCCTGATGTACGATGGACGAATCTACATCCTGAAGAACGCAGAGCTTAGAGGCACAATCATCGCGATGAGTCATGACCACATCACGGCGGGACATCCCGGAGTGGCAAAAACGATAGAGCTCGTCCAAAGGACCTATTGGTGGCCGAAACTACGCAAGGATGTCGAGGCCTACGTCAAGGGATGCGAAACGTGTCAAAGAACAAAAACTGACACCCAACCAAAGGCTGCCCCACTTAACCCAAACACAATCCCGACAGAACCATGGTCCCACATTTCGGTAGATATGGTCACCGGATTACCAGAATCGAATGGACACGATGCCCTCCTCGTAATCGTCGACCGCTTCTCAAAAGAAATCATACCAATCGCCTGCAACGTCGAACTCTCGTCAGAAGGATGGGCAAGAATCCTTAGAGACCAAGTCTATGCACAACACGGAATGCCCACTCATGTCATCTCCGACAGAGGCCCCAACTTCGTTTCAAGATTCATGAAAGACTTATACAAAATGCTGGACATCACCCAGAACGCCTCCACGGCGTTTCACCCGCAAACAGACGGCCAAACAGAACGGGCCAACCAAGAAGTCATCAAATACCTCAGAATCTTTGTGGACTACCGACAAGAGGACTGGGCAGAGTGGTTGCCTCTAGTCGCATTCTCCCACAACAACAGAATCCACTCAGCAACCGGCAAGTCACCATTCTTCGTAAACCACGGAATGCACCCACGACTCCTACCGGAATCAATCCGAGAAACCCCTTTCAATAACCCCACCGCTCAAGACTTTTCTGCTAAAATGATGAAAATCCATCAAGAGACGCAGAAAGCCCTCACCGAAGCCGCTGCCGCAATGAAAAAACAATACGACAAAAAAACCAAACCGGCACGCGGATATAACACCGGAGAATGAGTCTGGCTAGACACGCGGAACCTCAACCTCCCACGGCCAAAGAAAAAGCTAGACGACAAACGAGTCAGCCCGTTCCTAATCCTTAACAAGGTTGGAATGGCAGCATACAAACTGAAACTTCCACCACATTGGAAAATCCACCCCACCTTCAATGAGAAGTTGCTCTCGCCATTCATACCACCCGCATTCCCCAACCAAGAAATACCGCCACCACCTCCTCCAGACCTGATCGAAGACGAAGAAGAATACGAAATTGAGGAGGTATTGGACTCACGAACACGCCGAGTACGAGGAAAGAAGGGACAAAAGTCCAAAACAACAACGGATTACCTGATCAAGTGGAAAGGATGGACGAGAGAACATAACTCGTGGGTACGAGAAACAGAGATGGAACATGCACAAGAAGCGATAGAGGACTACGAACAATGCGTCCAGCATGCCGGACGCGTAGAAATAGCCAAAATCGTAACCCCAGACGACAAATACGCGGAATATTGGGAAATTCTACATCACTACAACACCCCCGGAGACAAACCTTAATGGCAGTCGGGACGACTGCCTTAACGAGGGGGCAATGTTACGATTTATCCACTTTTTTCCTGATTTTCCTCATCTAAGCGCCCAAGCGCTTATCTTCGTTAATCTTATCACCATCTCGCCGCACCAATCCCACGACTATAACAGTCGACTACCGTTCTCTTACTACAGCTCACCTCTACCACAAGGTTACCGTTCACCTTATTGTCATTAACTCGTTGTTCACTCGTTGTCGCTTACCAATGGACCTATTATTAGCACATAGACTTTCGTATATAAGTAGCACGACTCTCGCTGTAATACCTCAGCTTCGAGCTATAGTTTATCTATACCAATCTTACTCTCTCAACGACTAGCACCTAGTGCCACGCCTTAATGAGTCCATCGCCACAGCTTCACTCTAGTCATCGGTGTCCACCGGTATATGACTTAGGGTTTACGCTTGTTTGGATCACGTGAGACCTGGGTCTAACAGAAAGCCTGGTGTTACTTAACCTCGAACAAGCAGAAGACCGGGAGGACTTTGTGGAAGGAATGATCTTGAACGGCGTCCCAGATGCTGCAGCAAGGCTAATTTGGGACCTGTATGTGGGCCTTGTGGAAATGTGTTTCTGAATGATCGGGCGTAAATCCAAGTAGGAGTAGCTTGTACACGCGTTTCCTGTCACTTTTCATGAAAATTTCACACTGTACTTCGAAAATGACTGAGAAGCAAATCATTGGCAACATTGGCGGAGATTGTTAGCCAGTTCCTCACCCAGGCAGAAAATATCGAAAAACCAGGAGGCACAGCAAACCCCAATGTTTCTAACAGAACATTTTTTCGGTAGAATAGTGGGATCGCAAGATTTATGAGCCTTGCTACTTCGCTTTTCCTCAAGAGCTGGTTGAAGGAGTAACCAAGCTTTATGACCAATGTGTCGCTGTGTCATCAACCTCGATGAAGTGCTCTCATCGAGCTCAATAGAATGATTTGTCAGCACTTTGCCATTGAGCTCGATCGAATGCTTTGTCAGCACAGCCATCGAGCTCGATGGGATATTTTGTCAGTGATTACCATCGAGATTAATACAACCCAGGCCCCCAATGATTTCGACCCAACAGAAACATGTCGGACATTGTTTACAGAGATGAAAATATTTTGTTGGATGCATTTCTGTCCTTTGGAAAACAACTTTTCTTGTGGAGAATTCTTTTTCTGTCCAGATGGAAACTGCGCAAGGAAATCCTTTCAGTACCACTACACGTTCCCATAGCGCAAAAATTCAGGTATGTCAAGAATGATAGGTTGTGTTAGCACAATCGAGGATTTAGCCAGATGTCAGGAACGAGTATCATGCCTATGAAAGGTTTGGGTTTCCTTCAAGTCTTGATATACGGTCTTGTCACAGACTGACTCATTCAACTGTTGCTCCCTTCTCTTTCCCAATGTTTACATAAACTCATACTCACACAGGCCCACCTGTTTCAAAAACCCCAAGTTCATGCAGATCAGTGGGACAAATGTTATCTTATACAATGGAAACCCCTTGTGGACTTGACAGATTATCCTATATCAGATGCATCCTGAGGTAGTAATTTGGAGAACTGCAAAGGGTCGAAGAGGGCCTATTGCAGAACTGCAGGAAGAGAACCGGGATGATTAGATTTTTACACGGTGCCATAAAGCAATTCTCTTCATTTTTCGGTGACTTTCGACGAATGTGATGATTTTGCTTACCTTTGTTAAAAATCCTGCGACAGACTTGAGCGTACACTGGTATTTGTAACATTTTCTAAAGATGTGAAAACAAGTTCCGAACAACATTTCAAGACAAGTAAATTTGTTACAGAATTTCAGCAGGGGATAGACATCCTGGAGAGTATTTATGTTAAGAACCACAAGGTTTGTTTCTGACAATTCTTCTTTCCTTTTCTTTTTTTACAAACATAAAGACAAGTGCGTATATAGGTACCTTACTCATCTCCCTGAATATCTGAATCATCCCAATCATCCTGAAATTTCTACAATCATTCTCTTACGTTTCTGACCTTGTGGAGGATTATCAACAACCTCGACGTCACTTTCTGAACCTTCATTGCCTTTGTCCGTATCATTTTTATGCATTGACATCCAAGTCAGCCAAGTTTTCGAAAGTTCCAGTAATGTCCTGAGCGAGATTGTCCCTGGAGCGTCTCAATTTTTTCCATGCTGCCAAATTTTTTGTTGTGTAACTTCTTTGGGCTGTCTTGCGGTACACTAAACCTTTCATCAGTATGACTGGTAAATACTTGAAGAAGCAAAGTATATACCATATTCTGCATGTAGATGTGTGGATTCGACAAGAATCTTTCAGCAAAGTGTAGCATGAAAATGCCAGCAATTGTAAAGATTTTGTTGTCTTGGGTACCTAAATCTGATGAGCGACTATTAGTTTTAGATTTTAAGGCTTACATTTGCATGAAGTCCGATGGGTATGTGTTTCTTCAAGACTCGAATACCCTTCTTGTGAAGGGCTTCACTTGCCAGAAATAATGACAAGGACTTGATATCGTCCCAGTGAGCATGACCGAGCAAATCCAAGATAAAAATGAAGGACCTTAAACACAATGGATTAGAACAACTCGACAGGGCGCAAGGCTGGCATACCTCGGAGAGTCTTCAACTGAAGTTTCCTCAGGTAATATCAGTACTGTGAGGATTTGAAATGATAGCAAGATACCAGTGTAAACTTTGACATTGGTCAATATTGCATTTCGCTTCATTTTAAGAAAGAGAATACTCCTTGTGAATCAGCACAATCAGATACTTGTGTGCGAAAATGTCGATCTTCGAGGTCCAACAGTCGAACAGTCGGTATAGTCCCTTTTGAAACATGTATTTGAGACTCTTGTAACGTGTATTCGAAAGCCTTACTTTTGTAACTTTGGGAACCAAAAAGAACTGAAAAAGTAAACATTATTCATGAACCCTTCATTCTTCCTTGCAAGCCAGTTCACGCACAAGCCTACATAGTTAGAGTCATAACTGAGACATTGCAGCAAGCAACAAAAACTGCACATTAGTCCGACTGATATCAAACTATCATTCAAAAAGTGTTTGCCACATAACCGATCTAAGTCGTCAGTTGCTGATGTCGGTGCCACCTTTCAGTCAACCAAGGGTAAATGAGTATTCTTAGATTCATGTCAATTTATATCAAATACATTCGGAAGAGAACTCGAACACATTGAAGGACAAAAGTTCAGCTGTCGGCGAAGCTATAGAAGTGTCAGTCCCTATTGGTGAAACAAAAACTTCATGAATATCTCATCAAATAAAATCGGATAAGAGCTCCTGACCCATCGGGGGACACAATTTCAGGCTGGTGGTGAAGCTTTTGAAGCGTTGTCTCTATTATTGAAAGAAAAAAATCAGGAATACATGCCTATGTAGCTTGGACGTGATCTTACCTGAGTTTGGACACAGCACCGATAACCACATTACTTGTTTCAGGAAACCTGTCAATCTGGGAGTGAATAATTTTGGAAGCAGGTGCATAGGAAAATGAACTGGACGGCTGCTACATATTTTAGGACAGGATCAATTTCAAGTGATGAGGCCACTCACCGCGGGCATCTGCTTCATTTCCGGATCTGCCTGTTTTGACATGTTCAACCTCCGGAACGACATCGGATTCAGTCTTAGGTTCAGATTTACCAACGTGTTTTCTGTTGTATTCATCCTGCGGTATCGTCACAATAGCGGGTTTTACGATTTCTTCCATTCAATGTGGAACTGAATGTATGCCTAAGAAGAAAAAAATGAGAATAAGTCTATGTCAGGTCTAGCTCCATTACGACGAACTTTGCTTCAAGCCTGTGAGAGATATATCTTGTCTCTTGTTGATTCAGATCGGAAGATTGAAGACGCAGGAATTCATGATCTTCTGATGCGAAATATTCGTCTTTGGTATCATCACAATACCGAACTAACTTTCTTGGTCCTGGAGAAAGTATTGAAAATCGCATACCAGTATGAAGAGCAAAGGCTATGTCACACACTCAAAGATTTAAAACTTCCAATCGACATCGTTCACACTGTACGAAGGTTCCGGTTCTCAAAGCACTGGTAAAAGACGGTGGGAAATGGGCAGAAACAAAGATAACCAGAGTCTGAAATCGCTTGAAATTAACTTCCCATGGTCTTTCGGAAGCTTCGACAACGTGGTAAACATTCAATCCTAAAAATAGCCTTGCTCGGTTGCCATCTTGATGGAGAAGCCTAGCCGTTCCCCTTCAAATGGAAAGGAATAACTTCTTGTTCTGCTGTATGGTGACACGCTCGCAACGTGTCTACGCATGTAATTTTGCGAAATGTATCAATACATGCATTGCATAATGGCTGGGTACTGAGATAACAAAAGATACAGATAGAGCGCAGTGCTATATGCATAGAGCGCAGTGTCAAACACGCAGAGTGCAGTAATATACAGTATGGAGCACTGATACCGAGTCGCGCGCAGTACGGCCTTGAGTGACAATTGGTAGAGTGCATGCTCTCACTTAGAATGATGCTAGTCGAGGTCACACTAGGTATGAGAGCTCAGCACTTGATACTGAAGGCACTAAGATGAAGATCAGCCATGCGCTCTAAGGAATTGATGAGAGACAGGCATGATACAAGGAGAACTACATTGATCTATGACATGCACCACTGCACGTATAGAAACATAGAAGTAGAGCGCATGAAAAGACATGCGCCGAGTGCCGTAGATGGAAATAGACATGGAGCGCAGTGTCAAACCAATAGAGTGCAGTGAACAAACCAAGATAGCGTGCAGTGTAACAACGGCACGCGTGCGTGCAAGTCTTCAGTGATGATTGGTAGAGTGCATGCTCTAACTTAGAATGATACTGGTTGAGGTCACACTAAGTATGAGAGCTCAGCACTTGATATTGAATACACTAGAGGCAGATCAGATACGCGCTCCAATGAATTGATGAGAGACAGACATGATATGAGAAAGGATTGACCTGCCACGCGCGCTGCGCGCGTGTATGAAAGTAGACATAGAGCGCAGTGATATCAACACTGCGTGTGGTATAACAACGCGCGCATGCATGCGCAAGTCTGAAGTGACTATTGGTAGAGTGCATGCTCTAACTTAGTATGATACTTCATTGAGGTCACACTAAGTACAAGAGCTCAGCACTCGATACTGAATGCACTACCAACAGATTGCATACATGCTCTGCAGCTGTAATAAACGACATGCCTGATCTCAAGAAGAACTATGTGACACAGTGATCGATGACGCACAGGGCCCCGATCGCGCGGCATGCACGCGCATGTCCCAAATAATACCTGAGTATAGATAACTCCGAGAGAACCCAGTTTGGCCAAAGAGCGCAGTGCCTAGGCTTACCACGGGTATCCCCCACCAACCAGAGAAACCTAGAAACTCAACTTTAGAATAGGATACAGCCTATATGATTGGTTGTCAGTCCAGGTATACTCCGAGGAAATGACGAGTGACATGCCAACACAAAGAGAGCAGTGCGAGTGGAGTCTCAACCATGAGGAAACAGAGTCTGGTCTCGAGATAGACCTCCAACCAAGTGTCCAGCCCCGGGCATGCTATAACAACGCGCGTGCGTTGCGAGGGATAATGTTCCGAGGTTCTAACTGTACGGTATTAAGTTGTATCGACGTGTATGATGTAGAATTGTATAAATACTGTAGTGTAGATGTAGAGTACAAGTTTCGAGCCCACGGTGTAACAGTGCAAAGCTTTTCAGCCACGCGCTCTAGCACTTAGAGTAGCTAGGAACTTCGAGAGAGAATACAACCCATATCAGATATCTATTGTGTGATTTAAGTCGCGCGCTTAGACAAGAAAATAGCGCGGCACTCCGTGCAGAGAGTCTGGTTTCGGTTTGACTTGCACTCTGTGAGAGAATAAGAGTACGGTGTCTTGAAGGTCACCCTTTCGAGTTCTTGAGGGCATTTGTGTGACACGAGGCATTACAGGCGCAGAGGTTCAAACCCTTTGGCTTGATTAGTGTTCGCTTTTCTGTGTTATTTCCGCAGGTTGGCAAAGGTTCAAACCCTTTGGCTTGTCGGACGGGGTTTCTCTGGATTGCATAGGTTCGAATCCTGTGAGTCTATGATCGGTTGGAAGCTTGAGCGTGTAGGTTCAAACCCTGTGGCTCTTGTGGAAGTATCGGAGTTTTGTGTCAGTGTAGACACTTCTCCACGTGTTTGCAAAGGTTTTGGTTTAGCGCGCAACGCGCGAGGTTTATTAGTGTGTTGAATTTAATAGGAATTGGTTTCTGCTTCGAGCGCAGTTGTTTAAGTGGTGTTTAGGGTGTTATTGATTGTGTGCAGTGGTTATTAGAGTCCCGAGCGACTGCTAGAAATTTGTGGAGATGTTTGACGAAGTTGTATTGTGTTATACACCCTTGCCTTGAGGCCCGGTGACGGAAGTCGCACCCTCTTGTTCTTAAGAAAAGCCTTTGGACTTAGAGAAGTCTAGATATTATACGAGCGCTATTGCTGCACGTGTATCTTAGAGATATTGAGAATTGAATTGTATTGGTTCGCTACTTTGATCGCATTAGAATCCCCCCACAAACTTGAGCGTGTTTGTGTGTGTAGTGTTGGGTGTGGGTGTGATCAGTGTCTTCGACGCTGTTGCATTTCTAGCTCTGTGCACTTGGACAGCTCTTCAACGGTGAAGCAGAATTTAATTCCCAAGGCACTGCATGTATTGCTGAATGTGACATCGATGAGGGAATATGGTGACCGGACCGAATAACAGACACACTGTTTGCTGTTTGTAAAAAGGCTGATGCATAATTACAATGTTGAAGTTTTAACGTGATTCATCGAGCTCGATGAGTAGCCTGTTTTTTCTGTTTTTCATCTTTTTCAAGCTTTGTGAACAAGTTAG